>JAKOGI010001254.1:253855-273432 GCA_029747015.1 Carnegiea gigantea | reverse complement strand
TTATATGTATATGTATATGTATATAGATATATATAAACATATATATATATATATATATATATATATATATATATATATATATATATATGGTATATATATATATATATATATATATATATATATATATATATATATATATATATATATATATACACACACACACACCTATATATATATATATATATATATATATATATATATATATATATATATATGCATTATACATATATATGCATATATAATGCATATGTATGTATGTGTTGTAACACCCCCTGCACCCGGGGCCGGAAGTATTACGTTTACTTAACTTCTTATTTAAATTTTAGGACGAAACAGACAGAGTTTCTCCTAAAAGCTGACCATTTTCAGGCTAAAAGCCTTACAATAAGTCCCTGTAAATCAACGGAACCGCGAAACATTTAAAACAGAGCTCAACGGCCACACGCCGGAGTTCATAACTCAACAAGCCACCCACTCAGAGTATACCAAACGGAATAGTTCATTAATACAAAGAAATGAAAGATACAACTCAACGGTTCACACAACCGGAGTATTGAGGTTTACATCCCAAAACCTAACTAACAATTGACCAAGAAAACATCTCACTAATTAGATGGTTCGTTCGTATGGCCATACCGAGCGACTCGTAATCAATATGGATTATGTAAGCTAGAAAACTTAGGTTACAACAATTACAAACTAAGAGTACGTTATATTACATCGTCAAACTCGAGAAACTACTTCTATATGGCACAAATAACTTCTTTTCGACCAGGGGTATACTTCAACTCCGCATAAATGGCTTAACTTTCACTTGTCACAAAGAAAACCTGGGAAAAAAGGGAAAGAGTAGTGGGATGAGCAACCACATGCTCAGTGAGTGTCCCCCAACCCCCTTAAAATCAAAACCGTTGCAGGCAATAATATGTTTACTAGTCACACATCACGTTTCCATACCTTACTATCATATTAGGCAATCATAAAATTCTTATAGAAATGTCACTAATCATAAACTTCACTTTAAGCACTCACACATTTCTAGGTTTCTAAGTGACAAAACTTCTTTATTAACAGGTACTCAAACACTTCAGCAAGTGACGAGGTTAAGCACAGGGGCTTTCTTTTTCATAAACATAACTTCTTAGCATTCTATTCGAACTAAGCATGAAACCCTATTCATATGATATGCACAAAAGGTTATTTCTTTTCAGAATCATACTTTTCTTGGCATTGCATTCATATGTAATGCATAAGATACACACAGTTCAAGTCTCAATCACTTCTCATTCATAGGGTGTGCATGAAATATGCTCATAAGACTTACTTTTCATATTCGTATCTTACTTAGCATCTCATTCATAAGTTATTCTTAGAACTTGCACATGTCACACACAGGAAGCTTTCTTTCTTTTACTGAAAACATTTCATTTAGCCTCTTGAGGCTAATAAAAAACTCTTCTCTTAGCCTCTTGAGGCTCATATTCTTTTAAATGAATCTCTTTCATCTTGATCTCATAATGACCCTTAAAAACTTTCTTTCTGAAATACTTAAAAAGGCGAAATGCCAACTGCTTTTCTTATTTAATAAGAAACTACTCTCGGCATAAGATCATCATAAAGTGCTGGTTGGGAGAGATCTACACTCAATCCCAGTGAGATTAACTCACACTAAGCTCTTACTCCCAGGATGGCAACTAACTTTGGACCTTAACCCTCGTCAGGGTCTCTAGGGATTACTCTCTAGGTTAGGAATTCCCCCATTCAAGAAGGTTCACTCCCATCTATTGTCCCTAAGCACTTATCTTAGTCGCTTAAACTGGTCATAACGACTAATAAGTTTGCTACCTCTCACAGCGAAATCATTTATCATGCAACTCACGCCTTTTTAAAACTCTTTAGGATTCCCCCGTTCAAGCAGGTTCACTCCTAAAACTGTATTCATTTAGTTAAAATATGTCATCATGCACTAATATTTATGGCTACTATTATTTCAAAACATGAAATCCTTCTTTGAAAATCTCACCCTTATGCACATAATGTAACTTGAGGACATGGAAGGGAAGAGGGTCCACATGTATCACATTCAAGCACTTCATAATCAATTCATCATAATGAGCCACACATGGCCTCGCAATCCACACAATTGCGGTTAATTCACAACCCAGGCTCCCTCCTCACAAGCACCGTACCACAAGGACCTCGAACCACTCATAGTTCTTCCTCAAACCATCCAACTACCATCTCGGTTTTCAATTTAGTAATCATAACATATTATCATACTAGCTTATAAAGAGATAGGGGTTAAGTACTTACCTGGGCAAGCAGCACCATCCAGCGGCGTGTTATAGTGTATATATAAACACATATAGATATATATCTATATAGAATCAACTTGAAATAAGCACTTAATGGACCGTATTAAGCTATCAAGGCATGAAACTCAACTAGATTCATGGATTGTAGTTAAGGGGTGAGCATGCTCATTTCGTCATTCGAATGTTGTTTCTAAGCTACTTCACGAGCATAATTCAACTAAATTGGCAAGCATCGATTCGAGGCGTTCATTCATTATTTCGAGGTTGCATTTCAAGCCTAATTTAACCTTGTAAGCATAATACGATTCAAGACGTTAGTTTAGTACATCGAAGCTACTATTCAAGCATAATGAAGCCATTTAGACATGATACGAATCGAGGCGTTCGTTTAGTGCATCGAAGTTACTATTCAAGCATAATGAAGCCATTTGGACAAAATACGATTCAAGACGTTCATTTAGTGCATCGAAGTTACTATTCGAACCTAATTAAGTCATTTAAGCATATTAAGATTCTAGGCATTCGTTCATTATAACAAAGTTATTGAACGATCATGAGTCCACTAATCGTACATATAACGATTCTAAGCACTTATTGTTTACTTCGAAGTTATTAAACGATCATGAGTTAACTAATCGTACATATAACGATTCTAAGCACTTATAATTTACTTTGAAGTTATTAAACGATCATGAGTCAACTAATTGTACATATAACGATTCTAAACATTCATAATTCATTTTGAAGTTAATAAACGAACATGAATTAGCTAAACTTACCCTATTTCGATTCGAATGCTAACATGATAATTCGAAACTACTTTTCAGGCATGAATTAACTTAATATATTCGAATCGATTCTAAACATACATAATTCACTTCGAACTAAACTTTCAGGCATGAACTAACTAAATTCACTTGAATCGATTCTAAGCCACTTTCAAGTATTAATCAACTAAACTAACATATATCGATTCGAAGTCACTATTGGGCATAAACTAGCTAAACTTAACATGCTTCGCATCTTAAAACTTAAAACGATTTCGAAACTACTAATACTTAAGAGGCGAGAAACACCCACCTAGACTCCAAGCTAGAGGACCCAACTCCTGGGCTAATTGGGCAATTTGAGGCCGGGTTCGAGTCCCATGTGGCCAGTCTTGGCAGTGATAGTGCTGAGGGTTCAAAACCCTAACCCTCAAATCCCTGATTCGCATCGCCCGACTCAAGCCCACCCTCGACGGACGCCTGGCCGTCGACTTCCGCCTTGGTCGTCGTGGTCCGACCCCTTCTCCCCCTCGCTGTCTCGATCCCCCTTCTTCTCTTATCTCTGCTTGCCCTTGCGATTCTCGTCGAGCCAGGCGACGGCCGGTAATGGGCCACCGCCGGCCTCCACCCTCTCACTCTCCCTCTCTCTCTCACTTCTCTGTTGGGTCGCCGGGGAGGGTGGTGTCGCTGGGGAGGGTTGTGAGAAATCCAGAGAAACTGTAACACCCCCACTACCTACCAGGGATGTTACACCGCCAGGATCCCCCGAGGGAGACCCTTAAGGCTCTTCTTTTATTAAATTTCTTCTTCACAAATACCAATCCCCCCTCCTCAGGTTGGGGAAATCCTGAGACGAATTCGGCAGAGTTCCGTCTGTAATTTCAACATTTCCATAATTTACATTATAGTTTGTAGGGTACCTGTATCATTACAACTAAATTCAAAAAGAAAATAGGAGTTTCCAGCGAGTCACACACTCGCGGAGGGGATTAGGCCCTTTGCAAACACTTATTACAAAAGGTTTACATGGGTTCATGCTGCCAGAGCCTTTGAGCCACTACATGACCAACGTACGCACTGCCTTAATACAAAATAACACTTCAGATGACTTCACAACTTCACATTATAGATACTTCAGCGAAAGCAACTAGCGGTCCATTCATTCTTCACCTGGGGGAAAAGGGGGAAGGAAATGGAGTGAGCCACCACATGCTCAGTGAGTGTTCCTCTACTCCTTAAAACAAAACCCTTTTCAAGCAATATTACTCATAATACCCACTTATCAAGCATTTAGCTACTATTAACATGGTATTAGGCAACATATTATAAGACACAGGTTGTAGATCATAAACATTGGACAAGTCACAACTTACGTATTCACTAGGCACATTTGAACGTCATTTCACAATTCACTAGCATGTCACATATTCTAGTTGAAGCCACATTCATCATGTTTAAGAGCATTTTCTTTAAATCTGTAATGAAACATTCTTTGAACATTTGAAAGCATTTCATATTCATTCCGTATAGCCTCTTTGGCCCGTAAAACATTCTTTTTTTTTTCTTTAAACATATATAAAATGGCAAAGGCCAATTGCTTTTCTTATCTTGGTAGGAAAATACTTCTGGCATAAGATCATTACAGGGTGCTGATTGGGTGAGAACTATTCTCCACCCCATAGTGAAACCTAACGCTCACGCTTAAGCTCTTACTCCTGGGATGGCTACATATAACATATCGGACCATTACATTAGCCCTCGTCAGGGCCTCTAAGGTTTATCCGGACTTATCCCCTAGGAAAACATTACATCATTTCATATTGTCCGCAGCACATTATCTTAGCCACTCAAAGCGTATCAGCCATAACGGCTAGTAGTTTTCCGTTTCAAACAATGAAATCATTCAACGTATAATTCCCATCTCCCTTTTGTTAAAACGTTTTAGGGGTTCCTCCCAAACACTATTTGAATAGCTAAAATAGGCCATAGCTCGTTACTAGACATGGCTATTGTTCATTTAAAACACAGGAAAAGTCATTAGTCAAAACATCCCCTTTCCATACACATGTTACATTTTAAATATGCAAGGAAAGGGAAACACACATATCACATTTAAACGCTTCGTAATCATTTCAACACAATGAGCCACACATGGCCTCGCAATCCACACGATTGCGGTAATTCCACAACCCAGTCTCCCTCCTCACTTGCACCGTACCACAAAACCTCGAACGCTCATAATTTTCTTCCTCAAACCACCCAACTACCAACTCGATTCATCGATTTATTAATCACATCATCTTATCATATTAGCTTATGTAAAAGAGAGGGGAGTTTAGGCCCTTACCTGAGCAACCAGCATCATTCAGCGGAGCGTTACAACAAACGTGCAAATAGCCACATTTATTCGTAATTCAACGACACTTTATTCAGTAAATCAAATATAATTCCATGCTAAACACAACAATGCATTTCGAAGTAATTTCCCTAGCACGAATGTACTAAAAGGGTTCAAATTTATTACGTTTACACACATAAAACATTAGCTAGTCCAATTCGAATGGAAGCTAAACACGTTAGACTAACTTCGTTTTTAATCCATTTTCATAAATTAGCTACATAACTTGAATTGATGCTAAATATGTCAAACTAACTTCGTTTCTAATTCTTTTTCAAATATTAACTCTTTAACTCGATTCGTAACTAAATATGTTAAATTAACTTCGATTTTAATTCCGTTTTAAACAATAACTCTTTAGTTCGAATCGAAGCTAAATATGTTAAATTAAATTTGATTTTAATTCCGTTTTAAACAATAACTCTTTAACTCGAATCGAAGCTAAATATGTTAAATTAACTTCGATTTTAATTCCGTTTTAAACAATAACTCTTTAACTCGAATCGAAGCTAAATATGTTAAATTAACTTCGATTTTAATTCCGTTTTAAACTATAACTCTTTAACTCGAATCGAAACTAAATATGTTAAATTAACTTCGATTTTAATTCCGTTTTAAACAATAACTCTTTAACTCGAATCGAAGCTAAATATGACCACATAAATTGGGATTCACTGTTCACGGATGTACAGAATTCACTTTGATTCACAAATTCAGGCATGAAACAACCGATTGGTTCGAACCTAAGCATGAATATCTTATTTCTTGTCATTTCTAACGAATTAAACAAGCCCTAGCTTGACATGCAACATCACACCGCTGAAAAATTAACTTCGAAAAATAGTAATAACTTAGGGGGGAGAAACACTTACTTGGGTTAGCCTAGTTTCAACCTCAAACAGTGATTACCAACGCTCCTACACTGCTAATCCCGAACCCAAGCCCGTCAGCCAGCAATTTCGAATCCTAGCCCTTGATTCCGTGAAGCTTGTGGCGGATTGAGGTTCGATTTCGTTCGAATTTATAGGGGAGGCTGAAAGGAAGGTGGGCCGCCGGTTAACGGCAACTGGGCGGCCGGTTCTGGCGAAGGAGATGCGTGGGTAAATGGCCGTGCGAAGTGGACGAGGTTCGTTGGAGAATTGGGTGGCTGGGACGCGTGGTTGAGGGGACCAGGCGGTTCCTCCTCTCGCCGGCGACACGTGAAGGCCGGTGGTGTCACCAGGAGGCGACCGGTGACCAGCGAGAGCGAGGGAGAGAGAGAGAGAGCGTGCCAGAGAGAGAGAGATAGCGTGCGGTGAGAGAGAGGGGGGTCGGTTCTGCCCGACTTCGGTCCCCCTTCCCCCTTTTCAATCTCTTTTTCTTTTTCTTTTTTTTGGTGTGTTTTGGGTTAAACTAACAACATACAGCTAAATTTTGATCCGTACTCGCTAATAGTTAGGTTAAACCCAAATTGAACGACCTACCATGTACATTTTGGTTTAAACTTTGGGAATTAGCCAAGTGAAACGAAAAACGATTTAAAAAACTGGGTTTAGCGTAGATTCAAACATTTTATAAATAAGTGGCGTCAATGATAACATTAGTCAAATAATCGTCCCTTTTATTGAAACTAGTCGTTAAAAACTCACACAGTCGATTTAATACTTTCGTCGGATAACGAATCAAAAGCAACTGGTAAAATCAGCAGCTAAACAGTTGGTCAGTAATTGCATGAAGGCATGGCCCTTACACTCTCCCCCCTTAAAAGAATTTCGTCCTCAAAATTTGCTCACCTGGTGAAAATAATGCGGGATATTTCTCACGCATTTCGCTTTCTAACTCCCAAGTTGCTTATGCCACCTTGTGATGTTTCCATAACACCTTAACATAGGGAATGCTCCTATTTCTGAGCTTCTTTTCCGTCTTCTCCAAAATCCGAATGGGTTCTTCTACATAGGTGAGATTTTCCTTAACTTGTAGGGGTTCATATCGGATGACATGATCCGGATCCGGAACATATTTCCTGAGACTGGATACATGAAATACATCGTGGATGCCTTGCAATGAGGGTGGTAAGGCCAATTGGTATGCAACCGATCCTACTTTCTGCAAGACTTCAAACGGTCCAATGAACCGTGGGAGGCTTAGTTTCCCCTTTTGTCCAAATCTTATGCTCCCCTTAAGTGGGGACACTTTCAGAAATACATGGTCTCCAATCTCAAACTCCAGTGGCCTTCTCCTATTATCCGCATAGCTCTTTTGTCTACTTTGCGCAACTTGCAATCTCTGGCGGATGGTCTTGATTATTCCGATCGTTCGGTCGATTAAGTCAACTTTGGATGGTTCCCTTTCTCCTATTTCATTCCAACAAGCTGGAGTTCTGCAACGTCTACCGTATAGCGCCTCGAAAGGAGCCATGCCTATACTGGCATGGTGACTATTATTGTACGCAAATTCAACCAGAGGCAAGTTATGATCCCAAGTTCCAGCAGAATCGAGGGCACAGGCTCTCAACATATCCTCCAGAGTTTGAATAGTTCTTTCGGATTGACCGTCCGTCTGAGGATGGAAGCCCTTACTTAATCGTAATTTTGTGCCCATTGCTCTTTGAAACCCATGCCAGAAGCGAGATACAAACTTGGTATCGCGATCTGACACAATACTGAGTGGCACACCACGCAGTCTAACTATCTCCTTAATGTATAGGTTAGCTAGTTGCTCAGAGGTGAAAGTGGCCTTGATGGGCAAGAAGTGTGCAGCCTTGGTCAATCTGTCAACTATAACTCACACACCGTCGTGTTGTTTGATGGTTTTTGGCATTCCAATCATGAAATCCATGGTGATGTGTTCCCATTTCCACTCAGGAATTGGCAAGGGTTGCAGTAAACCTCCAGGTTTTTGATGCTCGGTTTTCACCCGTTGGCACGTAAGACATTGAGCCACGTACTCTGCGATATCCCTTTTCATGCCATTCCACCAGTAATGGGTCTTCAAGTCATGGTACATCTTCGTACTCCCAGGGTGTACAACAAGTGTGGAGTTGTGCACCTCCTTTAACAATTCCTCCTTGAGAGCTGTTATGTTCGGTACACACAGTCTATTCCCATACCAAAGTACCTCATTTTGGATGGAGAATTCCTTGTTCTTTCCCTCTTCCATGCCTTTCTTTGTCCTCATAAGTTCAGGGTCATCCTTCTGCTGTTGTTTGATCGTTTCGATCAATGGTGAAGAGACTTGGAGCGCTGTCAAGTAGCCTTGATTTCCTCGCAGTACTACCTCTATTTGTAGCACGTCGAGCTCCCTTAGGAGTCTCTTTTCTTGTGTAAGTAGACAGGCTACAGACCCCATGGATTTTCTACTCAGTGCGTCACCCACCACGTTTGCTCTTCCAGGATGATATTTGATCTCCATATCATAATCCTTAAGGAGTTCTAGCCATCTTCTTTGTCTCATGTTTAACTCTTTTTAAGTAAAGATGTATTTCAAGCTCTTGTGGTCAGTGTATACTTCACACCTTACTCCATAGAGGTAATGTCTCCAGATTTTTAAAGCAAACACAACCGCGGCCAATTCTAGGTCATGTGTTGGATAATTCTCTTCGTAGGGCTTCAATTGGCGAGAGGCATAAGCAATAACTCTATCTTTCTGCATTAATCCACAACCCAGTCCCTTCTTGGACGCATCACTGTAGATTACAAATCCTTCATTGCCTTCAGGTATCGCCAATATTGGTGCAGATACCAAACGTTTCTTTAGCTCCTGAAAGCTATCTTCACACTCTGGGGTCTATTCAAATTTAGTGGCCTTCCGAAGTAGTTTGGTAATAGGTAAGGCTAGTTTTGAAAATCCTTCTACAACCCTTCGATAGTAGCCAGCTATACCTAAAAAGCTTCGCACTTCGGAGACGTTTGTTGGTCTTGGCCAGTTTATAATGGCCTCTACCTTTGCCGGATCCACCGAGATGCCATCTTTGGTCACTATGTGTCCAAGAAATTGTACCCTTTCTAACCAGAACTCACACTTTTTAAGTTTGGCATATAATTTGTGCTCCTCTAGGGTTTTCAGCACCATTCGCAAGTGGTTTGCATGCTCTTCCTTGGTCTTCGAGTAAACCAGGATATCATCGATGAACACCACTACAAATTTATCTAGGAAGGGCTTAAGGACTCTGTTCATCAAGTCCATAAAGAAGGCAGGAGCGTTCGTTAGTCCGAACGGTAACACCAAGAACTCGTAGTGGCCTTATCGAGTGCGAAAAGCAGTTTTAGGCACGTCCCCCTTCTTGATCTTCAATTGATGGTACCCCGATCTCAAATCAATCTTCGAGAACACCGAAGCACCAGCCAATTAATCAAACAGGTCATCAATTCGAGGGAGTGGGTATTTATTCTTAACCGTTACCTTGTTTAGTTCTCGATAGTCAATACATAACCTCAAACTCCCATCTTTCTTCTTCACAAATAGTACTGGTGCTCCCCAGGGTGAAACACTAGGTTGAATTAACCCCTTATCTAGTAGCTCTTGCAACTGAGCTTTCAACTCCGCCAATTCCGCAGGTGCCATTCGATAAGGTGCCTTGGATATTGGAGCGGTTCTAGGCACTAGTTCAATGGTGAATTCGATTTCTCTGTCGGGCAGTAGCCCCGGTACCTCTCGAAACACCTGTGGAAATTCCCTCGCTACCGGAATCTCACTCAAGTCCGGCTCCTTTAGTTCTGCGACCTCAATTGCACACCAATAGCCCTGACATCCTTTCTTCAACATTTTGAGTGCTTGCATAGCAGATACCGTTGGAATGGTTATTTGGTGGCCACTTCCCTTAAAGGTTACTCTTTCTCCATTGGAGGCCGTGAAAGTAACCAGCTTTCTCTCGCAGTCAATAGTAACTTTATGTCTCATTAACCAGTCCATCCCTAGAATAACATCCCAACCATGTATATCCAGCTGTATTAGGTCTACAGGGAGAGTTCTCCCTTCCAATTGAATAGCACAGTCCTTAAAGACAAGGTCGGTATAGTAAGCAGACCCTAAGGGGGTAGTCACACATAATTGTACATCCATTTCACTGGGCTTGCTAGCGAGTTTCCTTGCAAAGGTAGGATTTACAAAAGAATGTGTGGCACCTGAATCAAATAAAACATAAGCATAAAGATGTTTAATAAAAAGGGTACCTGATACGGTGGCAGTGAGGTCCTCCGCCTCACCTCCTTTCAAGCTAAACACCCGGCCACCTGCTTGCGGCCTTTTTCCACCTCATTTGCCTTCTGAAGTTGCATTCACAGGAGGTCGGCCTCTTTGTGGAATTGGATTAGCCCCCGTGCCTGAACCTTGTGTACTGTTCTGCCGATTCCACGCCTTTTTGGGGCAATTTGCAATTTTGTGGTCCGTAGATCCACACCCATAACATTCTTGTGTGCCATATCGGCACCGACCAGAGTGCATACGCCCGCATTGGTTGCAGGGTTCCAGCGCCTGCCTTGGTTCAACTTGTTTTCCTTTTCCCCGGTTGTCGAAATTGCCGATCTTATTGCTTCCCTGGGTACTGGACCCTCCTTGATTAAACTTTCTTTTTGCTGGGCCAATCTGACGACTTTCCTCTTCGGTTTCAGCTATGACTCGGGCTATTTTCACCGCCCTCTGGTACATCTCCTGGAAGCTGGTGAAAACATGCCCAGCTATCATCCGCTTAATGGGTCCTTTAAGACCTTACTCGAAGTGGTCCATCTTCATTTCTTCAGTTGCGACTTGATTAGGCGCAAAGCGACTAAGCTCGTTAAATTTCGCCGCGTATTCTACCACACTCATTTGGCCTTGTTTCAACCGTAGAAATTCTTGTTCCTTTGCCCTCTTTACATCTCGTCGGTAATACTGAGCATCCATCACAGTTTTTAGTTGTTCCCAAGTTAGAGCTGGTTCACCCGCTCGAGGTTTGACAGTGCCCCACCAGAATTCTGCTTCCTTTTCGAACTGATGGGTTGCCAGACGTACTTTAAAATTTTCGGGGCAGTCCATTACTTCAAACAAATTCTCCATCCTTCTTAGCCATTCCTCATAGGCAAGAGGATCTGTTCCACCACTAAACCTTGGTGGTCTCAACTTATTAAACTGACAAATCATCTCCAAGGCAGTTAGTGCCGCCATCTGTTCCCTTCGTGGAGGCATTGGCTACACAGTCGTTTATGCAAAGTTGCTTAGTTTTTATTCATAAAAATAGATTGTCAAAAGCATTTAAAAACATAGTCCAACATTAAACAGAATGTACAGAGCTTTAAGTATTCGTGCGATCCTATTTTGGTCGCACGAATCACTTCTCAAAAAAAATGCGCTTTCACGAATCACGAAATATCGGGTATCACCCATGTTTATTCATTTTCAAAAGCACATTAACCAAGTTTTATTTAAATACAATGCACACATTGATGACTCCAGGCTACACATAGCCCCTATTACCACCCTAGTTACCACCTGAGGAACCCTCTTCAGGGGGATCATCTACCGTTGGATTATTCGAGCCCTCAGACTCAACTGGGGCTAGTAGGTCCCATAATACAAACGGTGGGGAGTACTCCACATCAGGTGCTCCATCCACCAGTTCTCTCATTCTGAGCATCGTGGCTTGCCACCCCCGGGGGTATTGTGCACCAAAGGAATCTATCCAACGTGCCCATAGAGCGGCTACTCGCTTGTATCGTCTTGCCTGAGGGTTTTCTACGAACAGAAGTCTCATTTGACGATGTTCAATCTGATTTCTCTCTACTATTGTGATTGGTAGTTGTTGGGGAGCAGCAGGAGCAATTAGAGCCGTATTGATCATTTGCATGGCAACATCGCTCCTTCCCAAGGGGGTACTTCCTAAGGAATCCACCCGCCCTTCTGCTAACATTAGGAAATCCACTAATCCTCGGAAAGTAAACGGAGTGTAAGCTCCCCTGCGTACATGAAATAGACGGAGGATTGAGGTGACCTCGCCCCATCTTCCCGTGCACGGCATCGTTCGGATGAACTTGTAAGTCCAGCGGTTTTGGGTGACCCGTAAGGGTCCCCTCTGGTTACTCCTAATCATTGCTTCCCAAAAGAAAACCGCATTCCACGCGGCCAGCCAGAATGGGAGGTACTCGAAATCATCAATGCTAAACACCATCCTACACCACCACACGAGATTAGACATGAACTAAGAAGCACGCATTTGAATGGGAGTCCTAAACCATATTCTAGTTCGTGTCCTCAAGTAAGCAGGTAAGCACGTAGTAGGCTCAAGTAAACACATTAAGGCACATAATTTCACAAATTGACACTCCTAAGGTCACATCTATATGCATATGCAACGTATGGCTTTGATACCACCTAATGTAACACCCCCACTACCTACCAGGGATGTCACACCGCCAGGATCCCCCGAGGGAGACCCTTAAGGCTCTTCTTTTATTAAATTTCTTCTTCACAAATACCAATCCCCCCTCCTTAGGTTGGGGAAATCCTGAGACGAATCCGGCAGAGTTCCGTCTGTAATTTCAACATTTCCATAATTTACATTATAATTTGTAGGGTACCTGTATCATTACAACTAAATTCAAAAAGGAAATAGGAGTTTCCGGCGACACTCGTGGAGGGGCTTAAGCCCTTTACAAACACTTATTACAAAAGGTTTACATGGGTTCATGCTGCCAGAGCCTTTGAGCCACTACATGACCAACGTACGCACTTTCTCAATACAAGACAACACTTCAGATGACTTCACAACTTCACATTATAGAAACTTCAGCGGAAGCAACTAGCGGTCCATTCATTCTTCACCTGGGGGAAAAGGGGAAAGGAAATGGAGTGAGCCACCACATGCTCAGTAAGTGTTCCTCCACTCCTTAAAACAAAACCCTTTTCAAGCAATATTACTCATAATATTCACTTATCAAGCATTTAGCTAATACTAACATGGTATTAGGCAACATATTATAGGACACAAGTTGTAGAACATAAACATTGGACAAGTCACGACTTATGCATTCACTAGGCACATTTGAATGTCATTTCACGATTCACTAGCATGTCACATATTCTATTTGAAGCCACATTCATCATGTTTAGGAGCATTTTCTTTAAATCTGTAATGAAACATTCTTTGAACATTTGAAAGCATTTCATATTCATTCCGTATGGCCTCTTTGGCCCGTAAAACATTCTTTTTTTTTTCTTTAAACATATATAAAATGGCAAAGGCCAATTGCTTTTCTTATCTTGGTAGGAAAGTATTTCTGGCATAAGATCATTACAGGGTGCTGATTGGGTGAGAACCATTCTCGACCCCATAGTGAGACCTAACGCTCACGCTTAAGCTCTTACTCCCGGGATGACTACATATAACATATCGGACCATTACATTAGCCCTCGTCAGGGCCTCTAGGGTTTATCCGGACTTATCCCCTAGGAAAACATTACATCATTTCATATTGTCCGCAGCAAATTATCTTAGCCACTCAAAGCGTATCGGCCATAACGGCTAGTAGTTTTCCGTTTCAAACAATGAAATCATTCAACGTATAATTCCCATCTCCCTTTTGTTAAAACGTTTTAGGGGTTCCTCCCAAACACTATTTGAATAGCTAAAATGGGCCATAACTCGTTACTAGACATGGCTATTGTTCATTTAAAACACATGAAAAGTCATTAGCCAAAACATCCCCCTTCCATACACATGTTACATTTTAAATATACGAGGAAAGGGAAACACACATATCACATTTAAACACTTCGTAATCATTTCAATACAATGAGCCAAACATGGCCTCGCAATCCACACGATTGCGGTAATTTCATAACCCGAACTCCCTCCTCACAAGCACCGTACCACAAGACCTCGATCGCTCATAATTCTTTCCTCAAACCATCCAACTACTAACTCGATTCATCGATTTATTAATCACATCATCTTATCATATTAGCTTATGAAAAAGAGAGGGGAGTTTAGGCCCTTACCTGAGCAACCAGCATCATTCAGCGGAGCGTTACAACAAACGTGCAAATAGCCATATTTATTCGTAATTCAACGATACTTTATTCAGTAAATCAAATATAATTCCATGCTAAACACAACAATGCATTTCGAAGTAATTTCCCTAGCACGAATGTCCTAAAAGGGTTCAAATTTATTTCGTTACACACATAAAACATTAGCTAGTCCAATTCGAATGGAAGCTAAACACGTTAGACTAACTTTGTTTTTAATCCATTTTCATAAATTAGCTACATAACTTGAATCGATGCTAAATATGTCAAACTAACTTCGTTTCTAATTCTTTTTCAAATATTAACTCTTTAACTCGAATCGAAGCTAAATATGTTAAATTAACTTCGATTTTAATTCCGTTTTAAACAACAACTCTTTAACTTCAATCGAAGCAAAATATGTTAAATTAACTTCGATTTTTAGTTCCGTTTTAAACTATAACTCTTTAACCTAAATCGAAGCTAAATATGTTAAATTAACTTCGATTTTAATTCCGTTTTAAACAATAACTCTTTAACTCGAATCGAAGCTAAATATGTTAAATTAACTTCGATTTTAATTCCATTTTAAACAATAACTCTTTAACTCGAATCGAAACTAAATATGTTAAATTAACTTCGATTTTAATTCCGTTTTAAACAATAACTTTTTAACTCGAGTCGAAGCTAAATATGTTAAATTAACTTCGATTCTAATTCTGTTTTAAACAATAACTCATTATCTCGATTCAAAGCTAAATACGTCCGCATAAATTCGGATTCACTGTTCACGTAGACTACGGTTTATGTACAGGATTCACATCGATTCACAAATTCAGGCATGAAACAACCAATTGATTCGAACCTAAGCATGAATAACTTATTTCTTGTCATTTCTAACGAATTTAACAAGCCCTAACTTGACATGCAACATCAAACTGCTGAAAATTAACTTCGAAAATAGTAATAACTTAGGAGGCGAGACTACCCACCTGGAATTGCTTCATTACCCACTAAATTGGTAGCAATTCACGCCCAAAATTCCCTTGAACTCGTCCCAGGCTTGGCTACTCCCAAAACCCGAAACCCTAGCTTCGATTTGGTCGCGGTTGGGGTTGTCTGGGGTCGAATTCGACCCCCAGATTTAGAGGGGAGGCCGAAAGGGAGGTGGGCCGCCGGTTAACGGCAACTGGGCGGCCGGTTCTGGCGAAGGAGACGCGTGGGTAAATGGTCGTGCGAAGTGGACGAGGTTCGTTGGAGAATTGGGTGGCTGGGACGCGTGGTTGAGGGGACCAGGCAGTTCCTCCTCTCGCCGGCGACACGTGAAGGCCGGTGGTGTCACCAGACGGCGACCGGTGACCGGCGAGAGCGAGGGAGAGAGAGAGCGTGGCAGAGAGAGAGAGAGCGTGCGGTGAGAGAGAGGGGGTCGGGTTCTGCCCGACTTCGGTCCCCCTTCCCCCTTTTCAATCTTTTTTTTTTTTGGGGGTTAAACTAACAACATACAGCTAAATTTTGATCCGTACTCGCTAATAGTTAGGTTAAACTCAAATTGAACGACCTACCATGTACATTTTGGTTTAAACTTTGGGAAACTGCCAAGTAAAACGAAAAACAATTTTAAAAACTGGGTTTAGCATAGATTCAAATGTTTTATAAATAAGTAGCGTCAATGATAATATTAGTCAAATAATCGCCCCTTTTATTGAAACTGGTCGTTAAAAACTCACACGGTCGATTTAATACTTTCGTCGGATAACAAATTAAAAGCAACTGGTCAAATCAGCAACTAAACAGTTAATCGGTGATAGCACGAAAGCATAGCCCTTACAGAAACCAACCCCCCTTTCATGCGTGTGTCGTGACAAAATAAGGGGCTTCGGCCCCTTATACTCCTTTTTTTTCCCCCTTGGTCGCTTGCCCAATCAACTAAAATCGCTAATCCAATCTCACAACCTCCTATCCTAAACTCAATCGTTAGTACGTCTGTAACACCCCCAACCTCTTAGGGTCAGGAGCGTTACATTCTCTTGCATCTTACTTAATTCTTGGGACGAAACGGGCAGAGTTTCTCCTAAAAACTGACCGTTTCCAGGCTAAAAGCCTTACAAAAAGTCCCTGTAATCAACGAAAGTGCAAAACATTAAAAGAAACTCAACAGCCACACGCCGGAGTTCATAACTGAACGAGCCACCTACTCGGAGTACACCAAAGAGAATAATTCATTAATAAAGGAAAAGCGAAAGATACAACTCAACGGTTCACACAACCGGAGTATTGAAGTTTACATCCCAAAACATAACTAACTTTAACCGAGAGGACATATAACTATTTAGATGGTTGGCTCATACAGCCATATAGAGCGACCTTGATACCATACGCTTTACATGAGCTAGAATAATTGTTGACAAACGTTTATAAACTGAGAATACTATACATGGCTTCATTAAGAACGTAAGTAGGCACACATGACTCTTTTCCAATCAAGGGTAAACTTCAACTCTGCATGAGAGGCTTGACTTTCACCTGTCACAAAGAGACCTTCAGAAAAGGGGAAAGAGTAGTGGGATGAGCAACCACACGCTCAGTGAGTGTTCCCCAACCCCCTTAAAACCAAAACCGCTGTAGGCAGTAATATTTTTAATAGTCACATATCACGTATTCATACTTTACTATCATATTAGGTGTTTATAAAACCCTTATGGAAGGATCGCTGAACATAAACCTCATCTTAACCACTCAAACATATTTCTAGGTCCCTCAATGACTAAGTTTCTTTAATAACAAGCAGTTAAGCACATAAGCAAGCATCGAGGTTTAAGCATAGGGATCTTTCTTTTTATAACATAACTTCTTAGCATTCCATTTATACTACACATGAACCATCATTCATATGACGTGCACATAAGGTTATCTCTTTTCATAATCACACTTTTCTTGGCATTTCATTCATATAATATACATAAGGCACACATAAACACGTATCAAGCATTTACATATTATTAATCATCATATTAAGCTACATGACACCCTTGTAGGCTATTCACATATCAACGTTCATTCTTTTGGGAAAGATGCCTTCGTTCATGGAACTTTTAACATGCTATAACTTTCTTTCTCAATTCATGCACTTTGAATCAGACAGGTTCGATACGGATAAGGATGAGGCCACATGATATTAGAATCCACATTCAATCATGCTTAAGAATCATTTCGTAAAGCATCCATTGAAAACTTTCTTTCATTGAAAACATTTTTCTCGACCTCTTGGGGTTCTTGATCCTTTAAAAGAGATTTCATTTTATATTGGTCGTATAACGACCCTTATAAGGTTTTCATACATCATTCCATGTAGCCTTTTGAGCCCATAAAAAGAACTTCCTTTCCTTTTTAGTCGTTTAAAATGGCAAAGGCCAATTGCTTTTCTTAACTTAGTACCAAAATACTTCTGGCATAAGATCATTATAGGTGCTAACTAGGTGAGATTTATTCTCAACCCCATAGTGAGACCTAACGCTCACACTTAAGCTCTTACTCGCAGGATGGTTACATATAACATATCGGACCATTACATTAACCCTCATCAGGGCCTCTAGGGTTTCCGGACCTTCCCCTAGGTTAACATCGTTCTTTTCATATTGTCCGAAGCACATTATCTTAGCCACTTTAAAGCATATGGGCCATAACGGCTAATAAGTTTGCTGCCTCTCACACCGAAATACTTTTCATACAACTCACGCATTTATAAAACTCTTTAGGGATTCCCCCATTCGAGCGAGTTCACTCTCAAAACTGTATTTATTTAGTTAAAGTAGGCCATCATACACTAATAATTATGGCTACTATCATTTCAAAACATGAAATCATTCTTTGAAAAACTCACCATTATGCACATAATGCAACTTGAGAGCATCGAAGGGAAGGGGGTGCACATATATCGCATTCAAGCACTTCATAATCAATTCAACACAATGAGCCACACATGGCCTTGCAATCCACACGATTGCGGTTAATTCACAACCCAGACTCCCTCCTCACAAGTACCGTACCACAAGAACCTCGAACCACTCATAGTTCTTCCTCAAACCATCCAACTACCATCTCGGTTTTCAATTTACAATCTAGCATCCTAATCATTAGGATATACTGAAAACTGATACATAAACTTACACAATTTACCAGTGCTTAACTTACTGAATATACAGCTAACAATTAGCAGTGCGCTGCAACCAACGGTTATAGCCATACACTCATATATATGTAATAGGCATTCATACGATCTTAACTCGAAATGGACGTTTAGCAAGCTAAGTTAAACCTACTAAGCATGAAACACGATTACATTCATATATTTCAGTTGAGGGACATAAACATGCTTAGTTCGTCATTCAAATATTATTTCTAGAGCTGTTTCATAAGCATAATTCAATCAAATAGACAAGTATCGATTCAAAATTACATTTAAGCCTATTCCTGCCATGCAAGCTTAACTATTCACGCCTTTCAAGCTTAACATGAATCAACTCTCTATTTAAACATAAAATGATTCACTTCGAAGTTTATAAACGACCATGAAACGAGTCAACTTTCATATACGTTGATTTTAAACTCTTACAATTCACTTTGAAATTAACCAACGATTGTGAAATAACTGAGCATATTTATACATTAATTCTAAATAATTACGACTCATTTTGAAGTTCATATATGATTATGATCCATATATGATTATGATTCATATACGATTATGGCACGACTAATCACATATACGTTAATTCTAAGCGTTTATAATTCATTTCGAATGACATCTTCAGGCATGCATTAAGTAAATAAATTCGAATCTAAGCTAAACATACTTACCTTACTTCGAATTAAAACTTTCAGCTTGAATTAAGTCAATTGATTTGAATCAAAGCTAAACATACAAAATTCATTTTGAATTACAATCTCAGGCATACGTTAACTAAATCGATTCGAATCGAAGCTAAGCGCATCTAATTCACTTCGAATTAGATCTTCGGGCATGAATTAACTAAATAGATTCGAATCAAAGCTACACACGCATAATTCACTTCGAATTAGATCTTCAGGCATGAATTAACTAAATAGATTCGAATCAAAGCTACACACGCATAATTCACT
>JAKOGI010001254.1:238855-248855 GCA_029747015.1 Carnegiea gigantea | reverse complement strand
AATGCCAAGGCCAAAAAGCTTCTATATTTTGGCCTAGGACCCGATGAATACACTCGCATCTCTGAGTGTGAATCAGCCCAAGCTATCTGGAATGCTCTGCAAGTTGCTCATGAAGGTACGAGTCAAGTTAAACAATCTAGAATTGAGCTACTTATGTGACAATATGAGTTGTTTGATATGGGTGATCATGAAACTGTGATGGACATGTATACACGGTTCACCCACATCACGAACGAGTTAAAATCCCTGGGAAGATCTTTCACCACTGAAGAGTTGGTGAGGAAAATCCTCAGAATTTTACCTCGCACGTGGGAGGCCAAAGTAACAGCCATCCAAGAGGCTAAAGACATGAACCAAGATCACCCTCGACGAGTTGATTGGTAATCTCCAGACCTATGAACTCCGAAAGAACTCACAGCAAAGAGAGGAGCAAAAGAAGGATCGTGGGCTTGCCTTGAAAGCACATGAGGACACTGACTCTGACCTTGAAGATGAAGAAATGGCCCTAATGTCCAGAAAATTCAAGAAATTCTTCAAAAAGGTCAAGAAAAACAACAAAAGAAAAGACTTCAGCAAGTCCAAAAACACCTCCAAAGAACAGCTCACAGGGTGTTTCAAGTGCGGAAAATCATATCACTTAGTTAAAAATTGCCCTCTGCTTCGAGAAGATCAGACGCCCGAACGCCCTCGAAAACAGGATCGAAAACACCCTGTAAACAATCTGGGGAAGCGATTCTCGAAAGCTATGCTGGCTGCTTGGGGAGATTCCTCTGAGGATGAAGGAGAATCTGAAGCTGAAGAAGGGGTCGTAGCACTTATGGCACAAAGTGATTCAGATTCAGATGATGAATCAACAATCAGCCTCTCAGATCTCAAGAGCAAGGTACATGGTCTTAACAAAGCTACTTTAGAAGAACTTCTATATAATTTGATAGACACTTGTGCTGATCTAAAAAGAGAAGTTCGTGACCTAGAACTTGAAAATGAAATTCTTAAAAATGAAAACCTCAGTTTACATGAGAATATTAACTTGCTCAAAGAAAACCTCTTTATAAAAGAAGGAGATTATTCTCGAATGGAGGAAAAACTCTTTGAGGTAGAAGGAATGGTTGAGTCCTTGCTCAGGGAGAACAAAGGTTTGCATGCTGATGTAGAAAAACTGGAAAACGAGCTTGCCACAACCAAGCGCTGGAACGAGTCCTCACAAGCCCTTGATTGGTTAAACACTCACCACAGTCGAAACAAAAAGGGACTTGGGTATAAGCCTAAACGAACAGTCTACCCAATTCACAGAAAGTATGTGGGATTACCTAAAAACGTTGTTTGCTTTCATTGTGGCAAAACGGGTCATTATAGATACACTTGCCCTTTAAGAAAACATGCCAATGAAAAGAATGAAAGGTATGTGAAACAAATCTGGATTAGAAAAGATGAGCTTTACATGTCTAAAAGAATGGGACCCAAGTGGATCTGGGTTCCCAAAACTAACCCGTGATTTGTTTTGCAGGCTGAAGTGAGAGAGAACAACCTTACGAACAACCCCACTAACACCCTTGGAAACAGGCAGTTGTGGTTCGTTGATAGAGGGTGTTCACGGCACATGACTGGTGAAAGATCAAACTTTCTCTCACATACAGCTTTGAATGGTGGGAGTGTAGCATTTGGAAACGGCAAGTCTGGGGCAATTGTCGGTATAGGTAATATTGGTAAAACTCTCTCCCACTCAATTGATAATGTGCACTTAGTTGATGGGTTAAAGCACAATTTGCTAAGTGTGTCCCAACTGTGTGACAAGAACAACCTAGTACTGTTTTCAAAAACACGTTGCTTGGTTGTGAATGACGACACAGGAGATGTTGTGTTGAGGGGGAAGCGATGTCAAAATGTTTATAAAGTTTGTATTTCCACTCTTCCCCAAAATAATCTGACTTGTTTAAATGCATTAAATGATGATATAATACTATGGCACAAGAGACTAGGTCATGCAAGCTTATCCTTGTTAAACAAACTTGTTTTAAAAGACCTAGTTATTGGACTACCTTCCATCAAATTTAATGATGACAAGGTATGTGAAGCTTGTGCAAAAGGCAAACAAGTCAGATCTTCTTTTAAATCGAAAAAATGTGTAAGCACTACTCGACCTCTAGAATTATTACACATTGATTTGTGTGGTCCCATGAGGGTAACCAGTAGAGGTGGGAAAAAGTATGTGCTTGTTGTAGTGGATGATTACTCTCGATTTACTTGGACCTTGTTTTTGGCATCCAAAGATGAAACCTTTGAGAATTTTATTGCCTTTCTCAAAAAGGTTGAAAAGAGAGTAGGACACTCTTTAATTAGCTTGAGATCTGATCATGGAACTGAGTTTGAAAATGCAAGTTTTATTAACTATTGTAATGAACATGGTGTTGATCATAACTTCTCAGCCCCAAGAACACCCCAACAAAATGGGGTGGTTGAGCGCAAAAATCGAACCCTGGAAGACATGACCAGAACAATGCTTATAGCTAGTGGTCTTCCTAGGTATTTCTGGGCAGAAGCATTGAACACCTCATGTTACATTATAAATAGATGCATGATCAAACCCATTTTGAGCAAAACTCCTTATGAACTTTTCAAGGGCAGAAAACCCAATATTACGCACCTAAGGACATTTGGTTGTAGGTGTTTTGTGCATAATAATGGGAAGGATGCCTTAAGAAAGTTTGACCCTAGGAGTGATGAGGCAATATTCCTTGGCTATTCTTCTCACAGCAAGGCATACAAAGTCTTTAACAAAAGAACCTTGTGTGTTGAGGAAAGTGTGCATGTGCTTTTTAATGAATCTAACGTGTTGAGTGAGAATGATGCACAGGAAGATGAACTTGAATTAGGTCTTGTTCGAAAAGAAGTGTTGCTCCAAGATAAACGAGGTAAGAACACCATGGAGAAAACAACTCCTGAAGGTGTTCCTCAGAACAGTAGGCAAGGTGAACACCAAACAGGGAAAAACACCGCTGAACCCTCTTCGGAACCGTGTTCTTCAGGAATAGACTTACAAACATGTACAGAAACAGGCTCGGGAGATGATCGTAAGCATTATGTTACGACTAGAGTAGAGCATGGGTCTGTGGATCCTCTTACTCCACGACCATGGAAGCACCATAGTTCGCACCGTCTTGATCAAATCTTGTCAGATATTAATACTGGAGTGCAAACTAGATCTAAACTAAAGAATTTTTGTGCTTTCTATGCTTTTCTTTCTAACATTGAGCCAAAAAGTGTGAATGAAGCTCTTGCAGATTCAGATTGGATCACGGCTATGCAAGAAGAGCTTCATCAATTTGAGAGAAACAAAGTATGGCACCTTGTACCTAAACCTGCAGAGAGAACAATCATTGGAACCAAGTGGATGTCCCGAAACAAACTGGATGAGTCAGGAACAGTCACTAGGAACAAGGCACGGCTGGTTGTACAAGGATACAATCAAGAAGAAGGGATCGACTATGAAGAAACCTTTGCACCAGTTGCTAGAATTGAGGCTATTCGAATCTTAATAGCCTTTGCAGCTCATATGGAAATCAAGCTATATCAAATGGATGTTAAAAGTGCATTCCTAAACGGATACCTTAAAGAAGAGGTGTATGTCAAACAACCCCCTGGTTTTGAAAATGGTGATTTTCCAAATCATGTTTTTAAACTTGACAAGGCACTTTATGGTTTAAAACAAGCTCCAAGAGCTTGGTATGAACGGTTGTTAAGTTTTTTACTTGAAAATGATTTTAGAAGAGGCAAGGTAGACAATACCTTGTTTCTAAAATCTAAGGGGGAACATTTTTTGATTGTCCAAATATATGTTGATGACATTATATTTGGTGCAACTCATCATGATTTATGCAATGAATTTTCAAATATGATGAGGAGTGAGTTTGAGATGAGCATGATGGGTGAGCTTAATTTTTTCTTAGGCTTACAAATCAAGCAAACTCCAAACGGCACCATGATCCATCAGCAAAAGTATATCAAGGAGTTACTTAAGCGTTTTGGGATGGAGTCAGCCAAACCCATAGACACTCCTATTTCTCCTTCAACGAAGTTGGTTATGGATGATGGGAGTCTCTTAGTTGAGGAGAAACTCCATAGGGGTATGATTGGGTCACTCTTATACCTAACCGCTAGTAGACCTGATATTGTTTTTAGTGTTGGTTTATGTGCCCGTTTTCAGTCTAATCCTAAGGAAACTCATCTTAAGGCTGTTAAACGGATACTAAGATATTTGAAACATACACCCAATTTAGCTTTATGGTATCCTAAAGGTTGCAATTTTGATCTTGTTGGATATGCTGACGCTGACTATGCTGGATTCCTAGTTGATAGAAAGAGTACCTCAGGTATGGCTCACTTTCTTGGACCTTGTTTGGTATCTTGGGCTACCAAGAAGCAACATTCAGTTGCCATGTCCACAGCAGAAGCTGAATATGTTGCAGCAGCTTCATGTTGTGCTCAACTGTTGTGGATAAGGCAACAGTTTAAGGACTTTTGTGTTGACATTGGATGCATTCCTATTTTTTGTGATAACACAAGTGCAATTAACATTGCCAAAAATCCATGTCAACATAAAAGAACAAAGCATATTGACATTCGACATCATTTCTTGAGAGATAATGTTGAAAAGGGTTTAATCTCTATGAATTTTTGCTCAACGGAAAATCAAATTGCTGATATATTCACTAAGGCACTCGCTAGAGATCATTTTGAGAGAAATAGACTGGAACTAGGGTTGGTGAGAACACCCTGAGATACCTGTTTCCAGAACATGAACTAGGTTTGGTAAGATCAACTTTTACACCCTGTTCTCTCCCCCTGTTTGCAAATTTTATTAATAACGGATGTGATTGCATACACCCGAATTGCGTGCATTTTTTTTTTGTCTCTTATCTACTTAGTACAGCATAAGGGGATGTACTGGAGCCGTCTTAATGCCATTCAGTCGAATCAGATCAGACGGCAAAGAACAGGCATAATACAGAGAACAGGTACGCCCCTTGGTTGCTCGGTGTGTTTTCTTTCCTTCCCAAGGCACAAGATGCTAATGCTCCTACCCGTTGCAAATCAAGAAATCTTCTCAAAGATTCGGCTGCTCTCTCTCTCTCTCTCTCTCTATATGCCCTGCTCTCAGTACTATCGTTCATCTCGCCCTCAAGCAAAAACCAAACATCCTACAAACACTTTAAACCCTAATCTCTCTCTTCTAGCAACAATGGCTTCCAACAACTCTTCTCAATCAAAAGCCCTCGTTCTTGCAGCCTCAATCCCTGCTCCCCTCGCCCAATTCTTTACAAGCCTTTCAAGTTCCTGAATCGCTTGTCCCTAAAATCAGTGGGAATGGGGATGGATGATATTCCCTTTGAATGTGGAAGGGAATTGGTGTTCCTCGTAGGGGCAATTGCTTGTCCCATTTTAGTTGAGTCAGAGGGGACAAAGTCGGGGTCTCAAGAACAATTCTTGGAAACCCCTGAAGGGTTTAATTTTGAGCCCTGTTCTTCTGGGTTGTTCTCTAACACCGCGACAGAAACAGGGGCTGCCTCTGTCGAAGGTGTGTTTGTGGAGGATCTGCATGTCGACTTCCAAGGGAAGTCGAATGAGTCGTCAGAGGAGAGTCTAGAGAAGAATTCTCTCCCTGAGACTGAAATCTCCACTCTAGAATTTCAAACTGGAGAGAAAAGGAAGAGGGTGAAAATCATGGCTAGGCGTAGCAGAACGCCAAGAACAAGGCCACAACCAAGGTCTCAACCCTCTCAAACTCCCTCTTCTCCTCAATCCTCTAAGCCCTCTCGAAAATCTGCAAGGCTAGCGTTTCAATCCTCTCATCGTCCCTCCAAACCCTCTGCTCCTATCATCGAGGAGATTTCTTCTTCTTCTGAAGGGTTCTTGAGTTCCGACTCTGAGAACACCACCTTTAAACAGGGGACACCGGTGTTTTCCGAGTCCTCTAAAGAACAAACTCCTCCAAAACCAACCAATAAACCTGCTGTGAAGCCCTCTCCTGCCAAAACACCCCTCAAGCGAAAGCCCAGAACAGCCCCCTACCAGAAACTACCACCTCTGTTCCTGTCCTTAAACGCCCAAAGCAGTTCACTCCCTCTCCTATGTCTGACAAACATGCGCAGTTGCTGAAGCGCAATGTCGTCAGGGGGAAGGTAGTGAATGTAAGCTTTTTCGAGGAACAGGGTCTGGGGGTGTTCTTGAACAAGCTTCGAGCCCAAGGCTGGCTTGAGTTGTTTGCAAACACCCAGCAAGGGTGTTCTGTGCCTGAGTTGGCTGAGTTCTATGCCAACTGCTCTGTCACAAATGGGGTGGTGACAAGTGCTGTCAATGAGTGCCATTTCTCCTTTGATGCAGCCACCCTTGGTGACATTCTGGGCATCCATTCTCGTGGATTTGCTGTGTATGTGAGGGAAGACAAAACTGCCCTGGAAACAGCCAGGCTCTTAGAGGTGTCCAAACGCCTTAGTCAAAAATAGGGCCTGAGAACACCCCTCTCGGTTAAGAAGGGTGAAATGACCTCCCCGCACCAACTACTGTTTATGTTCACCATCAAGAACATAATACCGCGAGGTCAAGGGCGAAACTCAGCAGATGCCTTCGATCAATATCTGGTGGACCTACTGGATCGGGAGGAACCAGTAAACCTCCCTGCAATCATGATTCGCCACATAGAGCGAATTGCGAACACCACCCGGGCACATGATCTTGGCTATGGGTTTCTGTTGACAAGGGTGCTTGAGCACTTTGGGATAGTGCTCACACGAAGAGTGGCGGCCCAAATCATTGATGAGATTGGGATTGACACTCTGCTAGGGTGTGGCTATGAGGTTGGCGAAGGGTCAGTCTCCAAACAGGGTCGTCGACCACCTCGACCACCTGTTTCTGGGCAACCTTCACCAAGGTTGAGGCTGTTCTTGAGGACAATGCTCGCCTCAAGGATGAGCTCTCAGCTGTCAAGGCTGCTCTTGCTGAGGAACGAGCTCTCTCGGCCAAACGCCATGAAGATTTGCTTGCACTTCTCTCCACTCTTGCCCCTAGCATCCCTCCTCTGCAAACGAAACCACCCCCTGCTCCCTGATTCTCTAGGCTGTTCTCTTGTTTCCTCTCATCTCAGTTTTTTTGGCATTGTAATGTTTTTAATGCAATATCCCTTTATTAATCCTACTTGCACCTTATGCTCTATATTGCTTTTCTTGCATCAGTCCTGTTGCTTATGCTTTTTAATGATGCCAAAAGGGGGAATAAGACCATATCCCAGGTATGACCTAGCACCTAGAGGATCCCTATCAGCATTAAACGTTGTTAAGCGCGTTTAAATTTTGCCAATATGGTCACTTGGTTTGTCATCATCAAAAAGGGGGAATTTGTTGATCATATTTAGTTTTGATGATAACAAAACCAAGTGTATAAAAATTTGTCCAAGTAATGTTGCTCCGAACACGATCTCCAAACAGGCCTAACTGGTGTTTGTAATCTTTATTGTATTAACTGGTTTGCTACATGTGAGAACAAGTCTTCTAGACAGGTTTTACTTGGTGATTCCATATTAAGTCAAGAACACCATCTCGACAGTTGATTGTAAAGCGTGTTCCTGAACTCTAGCAATGCAAAGAACAACCCCAGCAAACAAGGTGGCCTTGGTGTTCACAGCAGCTCTACAAATCTCGGACAAGATGACTGGTTCAAAACAAGAAGTCTTGGGTATATAGGTTTTATTTAATTAGACTCTTGTTAATATGCCAATATTGAAAACATCATTTTAAACACCTCTTGAATCAGTATTTGCGCTAAAGTACTTCAGAACACCAGTTGCGAACAACCCTGCAAACAGGTGCCTAGGGTGTTTCTGAACTGCAGTGGCCATACCCGATTATTTTTGAAAATTCATTTTGGTTGGCCAAGATCTCCAGAATACTTTCTTTGAATTTCAAAATTGCTATTTTTCTGGAGAGGATAGTTCTTGAAAATATTATGGAGATTTGCGAAAATAGGTTTGGGAGATTTGCCAAATCAAAAGATTCCTATGACTATTTTTTCGGATTTGGTAAAAGCTAAAAATCTCTTTAAACCTCTTCACGGCAATGGGAAGATAAGGGTTATCTCTTAAGATAACAAAATCCCTTATATTTTGGGATAAATTCATCATTAGCCGTTGCAGAATATATTTTGCTTGCAAATCATTTTCCATACTTAGCTGATTCTTTGGTTTTTGACCGTTGGACCTTGTGTTTAAAAACCGCAACTTTTCTCTCCCATAGAGAAGCCGAGAAGCAGATAGAAAAAACTCAGACTAAAAAAGAGAAGCAACACAGCTTTCTGAAAAATCTGGAAAAAATCAGGAAACTCGATTTTCACATTAAAATTCTTGAGCTTCATTCTGAAAAAGCAAAACCGTGACAAGCTGTGTTTGATTTGAGTTTTCAAACCATTGGCATAATAGGATCTTCATTGTACCTTACATCTGCTTAGTGAGAAGCACCCCCTGTAAGGTGTTTGTAACCCTGATCTTGGATCAGAAAAGTGAGTGAGTGTGTCCTAGTCGTGTGGACTTGGACGTGTCTAATCTTGCGAAGGTTGGACGTGGTGTAACCTGTCTTTGGGAAGAAGGTTACGTGGTTGCAAGTTGTAACAAGGTGTGTTACATTTGTAACGTGTAAAGCCCGTTAGTGAAAGTGGTTAAATCCTACACGAGGTAGGTCGTGGTTTTTCACACCTCAGTTGGGCTAGAGGTGTTTTCCACGTAAAAATTGTGTGTGCTTTATTTTCCGCATTTATCCTGGTGATTTTCGCATCTGCAATATTTGAGAACACCCCGTGCAAACAAGCTATCAGGGTGTTTGTCATTTGAGAACAACCTCTGTGAGGGTGTTTGTTATTTACAACGCGAAAATCAGACACCACAATTCACCCCCCCTCTTGTGGTTGTATACTCACGAACTCAACAAGGTCAAACTGATTCTGAATGAGTTATGCATGTTAAATTGGCTTGTAATTTGGATAAGTATAATAGAAATTGTAAAGGCTGATTTTAGGTGAGATTGTTAACTGGATTATGTTTATTGAAGGCCAATTGCCTTTCTCGGGAAGTGATGCATGTGAGTGGTCACGTGCCTTGATTGGACATAGGGCAGGTTAGCGGTAGCCATCCACGGTGATGGCAGGCCAGGAAACGGTTAAGCAGTAACCATCATAGACGGCGGTAAGCCATGAGTAAGCTAAGCGGCTGCGCTAAACCCTAGCTTAGGCCATGAGACCTAGTGAGGCCGATCACCCTTAAATCTGATTATAAGTGGTCGAAGCTGAAATAAATTGGGTGCATCACTGAGATCATGCAAGAATGGACGATTACACTAATGGAAAATTAGTAAGTGTGACCTTGTTGTTCCCCTATCCCTAAAATGCTTTCGAAATGAATTTGTGTGCGTAGCTTAACTGCTAGGGGTGATTGTTTACTGAGTTTATCTCACTTTTGTATAATGTTTTGTTTTTAGGTGAATTAGTTTTGGATGGGACTAGGGGACCAACAGTAGAGCGAGGCCCTGACACCTGATTGAAGGATACCAACCTTTAGCTATTTAGAGAATGGATTTCATTGAACGATTGTTTCAATTTGTCAGTTGTTTATTAATAATTGAACTCTCCACATTGAAGTATTATGAGGAAATTTTGAATTAAAATTTTCTTTTTTCTATTCGATGCACAGCCTGGCATTTACAAAAAGGGAATACGGCGGTAACACCCCAAGCTAGGCTCCGCTGCCATATAGGTTAACGATTAGTAATAAAATGAAATTGGAAATCCGGGATGTTACAATACACACGCACACACACACATGTATGTGTGTGTGTGTGTGTGTGTGTGTGTGTGTGTGTGTGTGTGTGTGTGTGTCTGTATATGAATGCGTATTTATGTGTGTGTGTATATGTACATATGTGTGTGTGTCTCTCTGTGCGTGTGTGTGCGTGTGCGCATA
>JAKOGI010001254.1:236221-238755 GCA_029747015.1 Carnegiea gigantea | reverse complement strand
ACACATACACACATATGCACATGTATGTGTGTGTGTATATATATATATATATATATATATATATATATATATATATATATATATATATATATATATATATATATATATATATATATATATATGTATGTATGTATCTATATATATATATATATATATATATATATATATATATATATATATATATATATATATACACACACACACACACACACACACACATATATATATATATATATATAAAACACATATACATATACATATATATATATATATATATATATATATATATATATATATATATAAAATATATACACATATATATATATATATATATATATATATATATATATATATATATATATATATATGTATGTATTTATGTGTATATATATATATATATATATATATATATATATATATATATATATATATATATATATATCTATATATACACATATATATATATATATATATATATATATATATATATATATATATATATATATATATATATATATATATATATATATATATATATATATATATATATATATATATATATATATATATATATGTGTATATATATATATATATATATATGTATATATATATATATATATGTAACACCCCCAGCCCCTAGGCCAGAAGCGTTACGCTTTCCTAACTTCTTACTTAATTCCTGGGACGAAACGGACAGAGTTCCCCCTAAAAACTGACCATTTCCAGGCTAAAAGCCTTACAATAAGTCCCTGTAAATCAACGGAAGCGCAAAACATTTAAAACATAGCTCAACGGCCACACGCCGGAGTTCATAACTCAACGAGCCACTCGCTCGGAGTACACCAACCAGATTGATTCATGAATAAAGAAGAAATAGAAGATGCAACTCAACGGTTAACAAAACCGGAGTATTAAGATTTACATCCCAAAATATAGCTAAATTAAACCAAGAAGACATCTAACTAACTTGATGGTTGGCTCAGGCAGCCATACAGAGCGACCTTTATACCATATGCATTACATGAACTAGAATAATCATTTACAAACCTTTATAAACTAAGAGAGTACATTAGATGACTTCATTAAACACGTCAGATCCCTTCAAATGGTTCCTTCTGGACTTATCTGATTCAACTTCTTCCTGTCAGAAAGAAAACCTGGGGAAAAGGGGAAAGAGTAGTGGGATGAGCAACCACACGCTCAGTGAGTGTCCCCCAACCCCCTTAAAATCAAAACCGTTGCAGGCAATACCATCTTTACTAGTCACATATCACGTTTCCATACTCTACTATCATAATAGATATTCATAGAACCTTTATGGGTGGATCACTAAACATAAACTTCACTTCAACGACTCAATCATTTTTCTAGGTTCCTCAACGACGGAGTTCTTTACTAGCAAGCAGTTAGGCACGTGAGTAAGTTTCGAAGGCTAAGTGTAAGGATCTTTTCTTTTCATAACATAACTTCCTAATACTCCATTTGAACTACACATGAACCCTCAATCATATGATGTGTATATAAGGTTATCCCTTTTCATAAATACACTTTTCTTGGCATTTCATTCATATAATATACATATCACACACATAAACACATATCAAGCATTTAAGTACCTTTAAACATCATATTAAGCTATATGACACCCTCGCATGCTATTCACATATCACCGTTCATTCATATAATATACATATCACACACATAAATACATATCAAGCATTTAAGTACCTTTAACCATCATATTAAGCTATATGACACCCTCGCATGCTATTCACATATCAACGTTCATTCTTTTAGGAAGAGACGCCTTCATTCATGGAATTTTTAATGTGCTATAACTTTCTTTCTCATCTCATATACTTTAAATCAGGCAGATTTGCTATGGATAAGAATGATGCCACATAAGATTAGAATCCACGTTCAACTATACTTAAGACTCATTCATAATGCATCCATTGAAAGCTTTCCTTTAATACATAGGCTAAGAATCCACATTCAAACATGCTTGAGGATCATTTCATAACTCATTCATTGAAAGCTTTCTTTCTTTCGTTGAAAACGTTTTCTTAGTCTTCAAAGGAAGTTTCATTTCGTTTGGTCGTGTAACGACCCTTATAAGCTTTTCATACATCATTTCATATAGCCTTTTGGGCCCATAAAAAGAACTTCCTTTCCTTTTTAATCGTTTAAAAATGGCAAAGGGCCAATTGCTTTTCTTAACTTAGTACGAAAGTACTTCTGGCATAAGATCATTACAGGGTGCTGATTGGGTGAGAACTATTCTCGACCCCATAGTGAGACCTAACGCTCACGCTTAAGCTCTTACTCCCGGGATGGCTACATATAACATATCGGACCATTACATTAGCCCTCGTCAGGGCCTCTAGGGTTTATCCGGACTTATCCCCTAGGTTAACATTATTTACATCATATCATATTGTCCGCAGCACATTATCTTAGCCACTTAAAGCGTATCGGCCATAACGGCTAGTAATTTTCCGTTTCAAACAATAAAATCATTCAACGTATAATTT
>JAKOGI010001254.1:211221-231221 GCA_029747015.1 Carnegiea gigantea | reverse complement strand
AATCATCTGCAGAAATAGAAAGAAGAGATATTGATCAAATTATAGAAGAACATGATGGCAGGGTTATTCTAAAATTTCGATCTTTATCTATCAAAGCAGATATTTCAATTCCCGATCCCTCAAATTTTCGAAGATCCTTCTCTGATTTTTCTTCTAGATCTGAACCTTTGAACCATTCTCAAAGATACAGGCTTAGAGCTCCAATCCCTAAACCTGTACATGACCCTCCATCTCTTACTTCTTCCGGAATAGGAGCTGCAGTTAATGTTCTTACCAAAATGGATTTTTCTATTAATTGGTCAATTCTCAGAGAAGACTATTGCTCTGAGCGAAATACTTCTCTTAGGGCATGGTTTGAACAAATTAATAGAGATCTCTGAGAACATATAAAAAAGGAATGGATCAATGATATGGAACATCTAAAGCTTAATATTCCCTTCTTTATGTGGTTCCCTGCATTTGCTTCCAAACAAGGCATGCAAGATGTCTATAACCAACCTAGCCTTAGTGTGCTGACAAATCTGCTCAAAACTTGGCATTTTGTTAATGGAAGTAATGTTTCTTCCATCCATCCTCCACAAGAAGACAACAAATTCTCGTCAAAATGGTTAACCTATTCTGGCTACCCCTTTTCTCAATGGCCGGGAGGGAAATGATATAGTCAAACTTGATGATCTCAAGAAGGTTCATCAACAAGCCAACTACACAAATACCATCCTCAATATAATCGCTGAGCAATTGAATCATATCTCGGTACGATTAGGAGAGACTAATAGGATAACTATGACTCCATTCCCTAAACAAGTTAGTAGTTATGCTGACAACAGTTCCCGACCATTCTTTAAAATGGATAGTATTCAAAAGAAAAATGAAGAATCATTTCTTAAAGCCTCCTCAAGCGCCAATAGCAAATTCCTAAAGTTCATTTCAGAACAAACCAAGGAACTTGATACTTCCTTGAAAGGCAAAACCATAACTTATCTCGACAAAACTTACCAAAACCAAGCATTAGACACCTCTTCTGAAGAAGAAGAGGGTGATGCCAAAAGTAGTGGTAGTGAAGACATCCTCAATGTCATTGAAGAAGCATTTGAAGATTCTTCACCTCCTACTATTAACAAAATTAGAAATTGGAATCAGGGTAGTACTAGAAACTATTACCCAAGGTCAACTCCTCTTGATCTCGAGTTTTAAGAAAGAGGAAGTTTCAGTACCTCTTACTTCATGGGACATTCTATTTACCAATGCAACACAGATGGGAAATCAGAACATGAGATCATATCCACCCTTTAAGGAATGACCATGGCGATTTTTGCCTATAAAGCCAAAAGATTTTCTGGATCACAAGATGCTACTGCCTTAGCCATTGGCTTTGCTGGACAATTAAAAACTGGTGGGATAACTTCCTTGATGCTAAAACAATAGAGAAAATTATCAATCACCACTACACAAGGCCAAAAGATGATGGTGTTGTTGAGATAATTGAAGAAGGACCATATATGCTCATTCATATCATCATTCTTCATTTTATAGGAAATCCAAAAGAAGAACAAGCTTCTTCTAAGACAATCCTCATGACCTTCAAATGTCCTACCTTGATTTACTATAGGTGGCATAAGGATGTCTTTCTTACAAATGTTCTTAAAAGAGAAGATTGTGTCCAAGATTTTTGGAAAGAAAGATTTATTGCTGGACTACCAAAACTCTTCGGAGAATGTATCCTCAATAAATTATGCCAAAATTTTGGAACCAATGACATTCCTTATGGTTTGCTAACATTTAGGCAAATCTTTGCTATTGTCAAAACTGAAGGACTAAATCTCTATAATGAGAACAAACTTCAGTGTAAATATGGGTCAGAAAGGGCAGAATCTCCTAAAGAGATGGGAATCTTCTGTGAAACATTTGGCATTACCAAAATTGAAGTACCTTCTACAGCCCGCAAAAGAGTTCAAAAGAAAAGGACCCAAATAAACACGAGGTCATAGAGCCTTCTAATGCAAAACAGAGCAAAAGATTAATGAGCTATTTTCTGGAGAACTAGAACTCTAAAAGAAACTCCTTGCTCTTCTAGCAAAAGATGCTTCAGCATCAGAAGAAGAAGACTACTATTCAGAATCTAGTGAGGACTCTGAATACGAATATTCCCAAATTCTGAAAGTGATTGTAATAACTAACAAATCCCAAAAAGAATTTCTTTTTGATCTCATAGGATAAATTCCAAATATAGATGCAAATAAAGAATACCTAGAGAAACTTAAAGGTATTATCCTTGAAGAACAAGATTAGTCTTTCAAGTTGAATCCTGAGACTTCCTCTATTTCAAAAATCTTTGAATGTTACCCAGTTCCAAATCCGCACCAACAAATCACTACCAAAGATCTTCAAGTTGAGTTAAATGAACTTAAACGACAAGTTCGACTTCTTAAAACTGAAGTTCTTAGTCTCAAGATAAAATGCAATAGCTGGGGTTTTCAACTTAGGCTAATCGTTGAAGTTAATATTTTGATTAACTTATTTGATTAATTTAGCTATATTAGATTAATGTTTGCATAATAATCAGGTGTAATAATTTTTTGTGTAACTTTTATTAAACTTGTTTCGGTTAATTACGCGATTTTATGAAGTTAGTGAATTCAATAAAATTAAATCAAGGCATTCTTACACAAAATTAACAAATTGTGTGAGAGTATATGGAGTCGAGGTTAGCCAAATTAATAGTACAAGATCGAACTAGGTTTAAGGAGTGTGATTAAATAAGCTAAAATTAAAAAAAAAGGAAAAGGGGGCAAAAGGGGGGCCGAAGTCCCTTTTTAAATTTCGAAGGGGACCAAGGGGGCTTCTTTTGACCCCAGCCACTGATACCACCAGAGAGCGAGAGAGAGAGAGAGAGAGAGAGAGAGAGAGAGAGAGAGAGAGAGAGAGGAGGATGAGAGGTAGAGAGAAGGAGCTGGTCGGCGACGGCGGCGGCGGCACCGCTTGGTTCGCACAAGCAAGCCATGAACCCGGTGCCCTGAACTAAAGAACACAGAGAGATAGATCGAGTGCAAGTGGGGTGGATTCTGGTGGTCGGCAATGGTGACACCAGCAGCTGGGCGGTTGGCTCTTACGCAGGCACTGAGAGAGGAGGCTTCGAATGGCTAGGGCTCGCGACAGGTGCCACTATTCTGGATGTTTGACGACTGCTCGAAGACACCGATCAGGAGGTAGAGTAGTGTGTGGCGCCGCGAGACAAGAGGGAAATCTGAACCATGTGAAACTAACCCGAACCAAAACCTAACAACCACCACAATTGGTGACCTGACTTGAAGACCGAGAGAGTGCGAGGAAGGAGGGACATGCAAACAGTAGCAACAATAGGGCTCGGGACAACTACGATGGGGAGATTAGGAGACTCGAAATTCAGCTTTAAATTTACTCGATTAGCCTAGGATTAGGGTCCATAGCTTGGTGTCCAGGTGGGTGGTTCATAATCCCTGAACCTAACTAATTTCCAAATATTTTTAAAATATTTGTGATAGCTGATTTGCTGGTAAGGTTGAAACTATAACGAGTTGCGAAATTAAAAGTAGTTGGTGAATCATTTGGGTTGAACTGAGTGGTTTTGAGGACTGTTTTGGTCGGTGCTATGAGGAGGCAGTTGAGTCGTATTGAAATTCATGAATTTACGGAGTGTAATTTCATGTTGTGATGCCATGTATTACTTGTTATGTGCATGAATCTGGTTGTAGCATGTTGTTTAATTAAGTCATGGTTTGCTAGCCTTTGCTTCAAGTGTTTCCTATGCTGGTATATCGTGACTGAATTCCATGCCAAAGTACCGTGATCTTGGCTATTTCAGATTGCTTGTTTGTTTGAAGGGCTCGTGTTGAACAATTTGTCAACTAGGAGTCATTCTGATTGAAGCTCACTTGATTCACTTTAAGCGTACACTATCCTCTTTATAGTAATGCTTTTGAATTATTAAATTCTTCAACTAATTGGTTTAAGAGTAGTTCGTTCGCTACAATGACTAAAACAACGCCTTAATTTCTTAAACAAGTGACTCAAATGTTTAACGACCCCTTAGTTATTTCTCGAAGTTACTGAACTGGGTCATCGTGCTGGAAATAACGCGAATTACAAATGAATATGTTGGTGATATGCTTAAAGACGTACGTTAATAAGTATGCATGCGAACTACTGTGATATGACAAGCATGTTGAGTTATGTGATTAGTAGATACTGTATACCACTCATTTGACAAGGATACTTTTAAGTGAACTAACTAAGAATGAGTTATGGGCACGTAAGCTTTTAAGAGAAGTTTTATGGACGTTTCCTCTGAAAATTGAATGTGCATTTGGCCATTAACTCATTTAGAAGCATAATATGCTGAGATGGATGGTTGTGTGCTTTTCAAAAGTTGAATGACCCGATTAATGCATTCACTCTTCATGAGAATGAAAGTGCCATTGACATGATTGAATACAAGTTTTGAGGCAAAATGTGTTGTGAAAAGACAGTTGCATTTGAAACATAAAGAAATCAAGATATTCCTATATGAATGCAACTATTAATGTTTAAAATGAGATTTCATATTACTTAACTTGAAGAGTGAAAGAACATGCAAACATTAACTCGTTTTAAGTATATTTTACTAAATGCGTGGTTTCATACTTTCTGAGTCAATGTGAAATCATTAAGGCTGCAAGCCTCATGAGAATAAGAATGTCATTGTTTGTGAGATAATGAAGTTTTAATATGGATGCATTTAGAGGTGAAATGCGTCTAAAATGTTTTGTGCTAGAAAAATAATGCCATATATATATATATATATATATATAATATATATATATATATATATATATATATATATATACACATATACACACATACACACACACATATATATATATATATATATATATATATATATATATATATATATATATATATATATATGTATATATATATGATGATTAGGGAGAATGCCCGGTTCCCAGGAATACCCTAATACCTAGGGAGATAGACATAGAAGTGGGAGCCCTAGAAGACCTTAACGATGGTGATATGTTGCCTAGGGAGAAGACTCAGAAGTGGGAACCCTAGAAGATCCTAGCGGGGATAATATGAAATGTGAGTGACGATCTCACTGGTACGATGGAACGTGAGTGATGACCTCACTAGTACCTAGAACAGATATGAGATTTCGATGCCTATGAAAATGATTTCGTGCATGTCATGTCATGTGAATGCCTCATTTGGGGGTAATGTTGGTGTAAAGATTTAAAAAGGTGTATGTTTTCTTAAAAAGAATTTTTATTGAGTTTATCTATCTTCCAAGTGCATAACAACGGTTTTATAAGAAGTCTCATTGGTTTAAAAGACATGTATTAACCACACTCTCTTGCAAAAGAAGTCTCACGTGGCCATTATGCTTAAACTCCTTAATGAAAGGGCCTTATATGTGGATTACGTGTTCTATTGCATCCCATACATGAATTGTTGCATGAGATAGCTTATTAATGAATCTTGTGTGCGTGTTATATGACGTTATGCTTATATTGCATGATGTTATGTTGATATAACATGACATTACCACCAATAAGCTATAAGGGACCTAGTTCAGGTGAGGTAAGTACCATGGGCATGAATTAGAAGGAGTATAGGGTTACTATCGTACTAGAAAGGTCATTAAGGTGACGATAGAGGTGGAAGGCCCTACACGATATTAAATATCAGATAGTGTGTGTATGTACTGCTTAAAGTATGACGTGCAACTATTTTGTTTTTTAGGGCTGGGAATCATTCACTCAGCGCGTGGTTGCTCATCCCCCTATCTTTTTCCTTTCTCCCAGGTTTTCGATGTGACAGGTCGAAGTCGACTTACATACGCCAAGTTGAAATGTTCCCCTGCTTTGTAAAAGTGTCATGTGTGTTCATATAAAGTAGACTTACGAGTTAAATAAGGGAATGTAATGTATCCCTAGAGTGGCAAATGTACGCAAGCAAAGTACTCTAGTTTATATGTATATTGTTTAGAACTTTCGCTGTATGGCCATGTGAGCTAACCATCTAATTAGCCAGTTGTCTTTTAGCTAAAGTCAGTTTTGTTTTGGGATGTAAATCCTAGTACTTCGGATGTGCGGTCCATCGTTCCCTACCTGGTTCTACTACTGGTGGACATGGTTCAGGTGTTCTACTTCGATTATTCCAAATGAAGTAAAAGAAGGTTGGGAATACTAGAATAAAAACACACCAATAATCGAACCATACACCAAAGAAGTTCTATTTTTTCGAAATTTCAACATTGCCTGGATTTTTAGTTGGGAGTATCGATTCCACAATTACTTGCTTAATACATTTCCATTATCAGTTACCCGTATTTACAAAGTCAAATGGTGGAACGAGTACAAAATGAAGTTATGTGGCAAAAAAAATGTAGAATTTTTTTGCGAGACAAAAATGAAGAAGTTCACATTGCACAATTTGTACACCTTTGAAAAGAAGAAGGAAATTGCCACAGGGTCGTCTACCCCAGTCAAAAGAGAAAGTCCATCGTCATCAACAAAAGCTCGATCTAAAGGACTCACACAAAAGGAACGAAAAATTCTAGAGTTTCTCAAAGATGATCCATCCATGAGACAAGTTTTTCTTCAAAAGATACTTGACAAAAAAGACAATGACACAGGCGATGAAACCACCAGTTCTACTGGTTCCGCCACAAAACAAAAATCATGTGACCCACAAGATTGGCAGGATCCTTATGATCTACAATAATAAAAATAATTAAAAAAAAAGAGCACGCAAAGGTCTTGACATTTGGTAGAAGTAAGGACCATTATTTTAACAAAAATTATTTCTTTTGCAGGAAAAAAAAGTGCCGGTAAAATGTCATTCTCACGATACCCGACGAACTACTTTTCATAAACAGTAGCAAACACAAACTTTCAAAAGCTGCTATAGTCAAGTGACAGGGATGACAAAGCTTTCGGTGCATTATTGACATTTGTAGCAAACAAAAAGAATCTACCTTTGCAAAAGCAAGCACCCATAATTTATACCTCGACTATATAAGAAGATGAATTCGTTTACAGAAGGCAGAGCGATTTACTACGAGTTTTCTTGTGTATTCTCCAAAGCCTTCTTAAAGTCTTCTCTCTGCCTCTCTTTTTCTCCCCCCCCCTCTCTCCATCTCACAAATTTAGTTACTTTGTAATATTTTCTATCTACAAATTCTGTAAATTTCCAGATACAATTCACATACGTACTATCTGTATAAATTTACTACCTTCAACAAAGTTACAAATTTATGTTCGTTTTATGAGTTTGTTGCAATATATATGTGTGTCTATATATATATATATATACATACATACATACATACATATATATATGTGTGTGTGTGTGTGTGTGTGTGTGTGTGTGTGTGTGTAAATATTAGGGATGGGCAACGGACTGAGTAGCCATTGGGCTAAGCGGCCAGTCCGTTTAAAATAGGGCTAATAATGGGCAGGGCTAATAGTGGACTGGGCAATATTGGGTCAGACCATAAAGGCATATTAACTGGTCGGACTGGGCCGACCCATTAACGGCGCGTTTAGCTGCCCATTAATTTTTTTCAACCTACTTTACATACTAGTGTACATGTTCCAATTAGTTCAACTTAGTACTAATACTCTGTACATAACAATAATTATTATGTATCGTTTTTTGGTGAAAGGTTGTTCCATTTTTAAATGGCCCAAAGCGAGCGACCCATGGGTGACTCGACCCAACCTATTTATTAGCTTCGTTGTTCATTTTCTAACTTTGAGTTTGGACTAATCTAGTTTAGTTAGAAAATTACAGAGATTCTAGTTCGAAAACTAAGTCACCATAAATACTCCTTAGCGATAATGGGCAGGCTAAGGGTGGGTTGGGTTCACCTAGCCCATAACCCAGCCCGACCCATTAACGAGTGTGTTGGGCCCCGCCCGTTCAGGTTAGTTAATGACTAGCCCAAGCCGACCCGAACTGATCCGTTGCTCACCCCTAATATATATATATATATATATATATACACACACACACATATATATATATATTTATATATACATACATATATATATATATATATATATATATATATATATATATATATATATATGCATATATATATATATATATACACACACACACACATCCAAACACGCACACGCACACACAAACACACACACTTACACACATACATACATACATATATATATATATACACACACACACACATACATCTACATATATATATATGTGTGTGTGTGTGTGTGTGTGTGTCTGTGTGTGTGTGTCTATATATTTACACATGTAGATACGTATATATATCTATGTATATGTAAGACCCGCATTCTTTGTTTTCCGCTAAGCTAACCGTATTACTTTTTTTCTTTTCATTATAAATTCGTATTTTTAGCAACTATGTGAGTTAAATTATTATCGATGTACTTTTGGGAAACATAATTTTATTAAAAAGGGATTATTATTGCTATTATTAATTTTAAAGTTTAATCGTGCTGTTTTCGCCCTTAAATTATATCTATAGTTTAATTTAGTCGTTATTCGATTTATTTAGTCGTTTCCCGAATACGATTAGGATTTCAACCTTAGAATTAGTTTCGAAGATTATGGAAATCAAACCTCGACATATTTGGGAACGAATAGTCGATAGAAGGTCGTATTAGTGATTCGGGTATAGAGTTCGGGATACGAATTAAAGTGGCGATGCCAATTACTGATCAGCTTGAGTCAAAAGGGGGGGAAGGGGCAAAAAGGGGCCGAAGCCCCTTCTTCTCAGCATAAAAACGCAAGGGGGGGTTCTTCAAGCTCATCAACATCACACCAGAGAGAGGGGAGGGCCACCGGACGGCGAGCCGGGGCCGAGGTCGACGGCGGCGCACCGGCAAGTCAGGCACTGGCCGACCCTCGTGACACCGCGGCAGAGAGAGGGAGAGAGAGATAGAGAGTTGGAGCGAGAGTGAGAAGGAGTGGATAGGGCTCGAGGAGCCGTGACCACGCTGGCGCCCGTCGCAGCCAAGGCCGGCAAACCACCTCACGCGTGGCTGGGCTAGAACCGGCCGCAGACAGGGGCGAATCGACACGAGCTCGGCCAAACATCCGTCCGTTTTTAGGCATGCGAGGTGAATTCGAACCTCTTCTTCTTCTATAAATTCGATCCTCACCCTAAATTCTTCTAAATTGTGCCCAAAATTCTCAGAAATCGCGAGTTAGGTTTGTGGGTCGGGGCTAGGTTGTGAATTGCGTAAAGGACAGAGGAGACTTTGAGCGATTGGTGTTCGAATTTGCTCCAAATCCAGCTAATCTGTGTGCCCTAAGCTAGGATTGAGGATGGTGTTCCTTGCTTCCTAAATTAGTATTAATTTCGCAAACGTTTTAGCGGAATCGATGTTGCATGTTAGACTAGCGCAGCCAAATTTGTTAGAATGTGCTGCCTGAGATTGGATTCTGAGGTGAAACATACATGCTGAGCTTCGAAGTGGGTCAGCTTTGTTAGTTCATGCATGAGATTTAATTTCGAAGCGATTTATATTTGTTTAGCTTCAATTCGAATCGATTTAGGTGAATTATGCATGAAATGTGAATTCGAAACGATTTATATGTGTTTAGCGTCGATTCGAATCGATTTGGGTGAATTATGCATGAAATGTTAATTCGAAACGATTTATATGTGTTTAGCGGCGATTCGAATCAATTTAGATAAATTATGCTTGAAATGTTAATTCGAAGTGATTTACATATGTTTAGCTTCCATTTGAATCAATTGGCGTAAATTATACCTGAGATGTTAACTCGAAGCGGTTTATATGTGTTAAGCTTCAATTCGAATTAATTGATGTAGATTATGCCTGAAATATTAATTCGAAATGAATTATGTATGCTTGGCTTCGATTCAAATCAATTTAGTTAATTCAAGCTGAAAGTTTTAATTCGAAGTAAGGTGAGTATGTTTAGCTTAGGTTCGAATTTACTTACTTAATGCATGCCTGAAGATGTCATTCGAAATGAATTATAAACGCTTAGAATTAACGTATATATGATTAGTCATGTCATAATCGTATATGAATCATAATCATATATGAACTTTGAAATGAGTCGTAATTATTTAGAATTAACGTATAAACATGCCTAGTTATTTCATAATCGTTGGTTAATTTCAAAGTGAATTGTAAGAGTTTAAAATCAACGTATATGAAAGTTTAGTCGTTCCATGATCGTTTATAAACTTCGAAGTGAATTGTTTTATGTTTAAAAAGAGACTTGATTCATGTTAAACTTGAAAGGCATGAATAGTTAAGCTTGAATGGCATGAATAGGCTAAAATGTAACTTTGAATCGATACTTGTCTATTTGATTGAATTATGCTTATGAAACAGCTCTGGAAATAATATTTGAATGACGAACTAAGCATGTTTATGTCCCTTAACTGAAATATATGAATGTAATCGTGTTTCATGCTTAGTTGGTTTAACTTAGCTTGCTAAACGTCCGTTTCAAGTTAAGATCGTATGAATGCCTATTTTATATATATATATATATATATATATATATATATATATATATATATATATATATATATATATATATGAGTGTATGGTTATAACGGTTGGTTGCAGCGTACTGCTATTTGTTAGCTGTATATTCAGTAAGTTAAGCATTGGTAAATTGCGTAAGTTTATGTATCGCTTTTCAGTATATCCTAATGATTAGGATGCTAGATTGTAAATTGAAAATTGAGATGGTAGTTGGATGGTTTGAGAAAGAACTATGAGTGGTTCGAGGTTCTTGTGGTACGGTGCTTGTGAGGAGGGAGTCTGGGTTATGAATTAATTGCAATCGTGTGGATTGCGAGGCCATGTGTGGCTCATTGTGTTGAAATGATTATGAAGTGTTTGAATGTGATACGTGTAAATCCCTTCCCTTTTATATGTCAAAAATGCAATATGTATGTGAGAGTGATGTTTTGGCAAAAGATGTTTCTCATGTTTTCAAACTACTAATAACCATGACTAATAGCAAGCAATGGCCTATTTTAGCTACACAAACATTGTTTGGGAGTGAACCTGCTTGAATGGGGGAATCCCTAAAATGTATTTATAAAGGTGTGAGTTGTATAATAGGTGATTTTATCATAAGAAACAATAAAATTATTAGCCCTTATGGCTCATATGCTTTAAAGTGGCTAAGATAATGTGCTTCGGACAATATGAAAAGAACGGTGTTAACCAAGGGGAAGGTCCGAAAACCCTAGAGGCCCTGACGAGGGTTAATGTAATGGTCCGATATGTTACATGTAGCCATCCCGGGAGTAAGAGCTTAAGTGTGAGCGTTAGGTCTCACTATTGGGTTGAGAATAGATCTCACCCAATCAGCACCTGTAATGATCTTATGCCAGAAGTATTTTTATGCTAAGCTAAGAAAAGCAATTGGCCTTTGCCATTTTAAACGATTAAAAAGGAAAGGAAGTTCTTTTCATGGGCTTTAAGAGGCTATATGGAACGAAGTATGAAAAGCTTATAAGGGTCATTGTATGACCAATACGAAATGAAACCTCTTTTAAAAGATCAAGAGCCTCAAGAGGTCGAGGAAAATGTTTTCAATGAAAGAAAGCTTTCAATGAAAGACAGAAAGTTTTCAATGGGTGCTTTACGGAATGATTTTAATCATAGTTGAATGTGGATTCTACTATCATGTGGCCTCATCCTTATCCATATCAAACCTGCCTGACTCAAAGTGCATGAATTGAGAAAGAAAGTTATAGTATGTTAAAAGTTCCATGAACGAAGGCATCTCTCCCAAAAGAATGAACGTTGATATGTGAATAGCCTATGAGGGTGTCATGTAGCTTAATATGATGATTGATAATATATAAATGCTTGATACGTGTTAATGTGTGCCTTATGTATATTATATGAATGAAATGCCAAGAAAAATGTGATTATGAAAAGAGATAACCTTATGTGCACCTCATATTAATGATGCTTCATGTGTAGTTTAAATGGAATGCTAAGAAGTTATGTTATAAAAAGAAAGATCCCTATGCTTAACCCTCGACGCTTGCTTATGTGCTTAACTGCTTATTATTAAAGGAACTTAGTTATTGAGGGACCTAGAAATATGCTTGAGTGGTTAATATGAAGTTTTTGTCAGCGATCTTCCATAAGGGTTTTATGGACGCCTAATATGATAGTAAAGTATAAATACGTGATATGTGACTATTAAAGATATTACTGCCTGCAACGGTTTTTGGCTTTTAAAGGGGTTAAGGGACACTCACTGAGCGTGTGGTTGCTCATCCCACTACTCTTTCCCCTTTTCCCTAGGTTTTCTTTGTAACGGGAAAAAGTTGAATCAACTATGTCAAGATAGAATTTGTTCATGCTTGCAAGGTGTCGTTTGTACTCATTTGAGGGGATCTTATGTGTTTAATGAAGTCACGTTATGTATTCTCAGTTTGAAATATTTGTAAACAGGTATTCTAAGTTCATATAATGCATATTATTTATGAGTCGCTCTGTACAGCCTTATGAGCCAACCATCTAGTTAGTTAGATGTCTTTTGATTAAAGTTAGTTATGTTTTGGGATGTAAACCCCAATACTCCAGTTGTGTAAACCGTTGAGTTGTATTTTCTATTTCTTCTTTACTCACGAATTAATCTGATTGGTGTACTCCGAGTGAGTGGCTCGTTGAGTTATGAACTCTGGCATGTGACCGTTGAGTTCTTTTAATGTTTCGCGCTTCCGTTGATTACAGGGACTTTTTGTAAGGTTGTTAGCCTGAAAACGGTCAGTTTTTAGGGGAAACTCGGCCCGTTTTGTTCCAGGAATTAGGTAAGATGTAAGAGAATGTAACGCTCCCGACCTTAGAGGTTGGGGGTGTTACAATTGATGGTATTAGAGCAAGGTCCTGCGACCATAGGCCACGACCTGAGTCTTGCATTTCACATAGTTACCTAGGAATGTATTTAGGATGAGGTGCTATATGCCGTGCCTTTGTGTAAAATGCACTCTTTGTTATGAAAGTCGATGCGTCTAGTGGACTATGTACGGCTTTAGTGAGCTTATTGATTGCATAAGTGAGCCTTATACTAGAGTGTGAACCGAAGGACTCGTGTATTCGTGAGTGAGCTAAGTGTTAGCTTAGCAGTGATTGTTTTTAAAATGCGCCTTGGTGACTTAAATCAAAATTTAAAGTGTACTGGGGTTGAACCCAACAATAACAACAAGAACAATACCTCCCAGTGTGGTCTCGCTTTCGCGTGGTCTGGGAAGATCCAGCTGTAGGCAACCTTACCTCTACCGGTATTCCTACCCATAGAGCGGTTGATTGCAGGAGACCTACGAAAGAGGTTTTGTAAAAAAGTTTTAAAGAGGAAAGCGCTTGCAAAGCATTTGAAGAGGAAAAACAGTGCCAAAGAAGCTGAAGCTGAAAGAGAACTGAAAGAACGTAACTCAACACTCCACGTTAAGCATCTGCCATCACTCGCAGGAAAAAAAAAAAAAAAGCATAACCTGCATACGAGCACGACAGACCCCAAACGATTGGAAATGTCTGAACTCTAAGCACATTCTTGCCCTTAAGGTACGATTTACTCCTCGGGCCCCATAATGGAGTGAGTAGACACACTTGATGGTCAGTAGGGATAGAGCTAGAGGCAGTTGGATTATTTCTAGTTTGAAAATCTATAGGTTTTGAAAGTTAAGGTCTTTTCTAAATAGTGAGTTGAGATCCTTGCTTCGCATTGAAAGATTTCTAATTATGTAGTTAGGCTTTAATGCTGCATTTGAAGGCTTGCATTTGCTTTGTATGACACTCGAGCCTATGCTACTGTCGTAAGTTTCTATGCGCAACTAAATATCTTGGATGTATACCTAACGAGATACCTATAGTGCTTGATGTGTCAATGAGAAGTTATAAGTGATTAAGGATTACCTTTCTTGACTGAAGATTCCTTTAGATAGTGCCCCTTTTGCGTGGATTCTCAATTGTTAAGGGAACGAAGCGGGAACCTTGTTTATACGTGTGTCAATGTGATGGTTGTGATATGGTCTTATTTTGTTGCCAAAGTGTTATCCTATATATGCGTTATTGACACTTAGGTGTCGAGTTTTCATTACACTCCTACATGTGACTACTATCGCCCCCGCGTCAGCTAGGCATCATGCTCATGGTAACATGGAATGCCATTTCTATTATAGGCTTAAAAGTTTCCCAACCATATTAACCCTATCACACCTAGAGTGGAGATATAAGGAATGACCTGACGGACTTTGGAACTGTTATACCACATGCATCACCCCGTTACCTTATGAGGCAACAATTTGTACCTTTCAGCATTCTCTTAAGCATCAACACCAAGGGTAGAGGCCAGAGTACATCAAGATAGAAGGTAGAGCCACCCCCATGAGTGCTAAAAGTTCCTTGAACCTCTGCAATTACCCTATGAAACAAATAGGTCGCAAAGTCTCAATGTATGTCCGTAAGGCCAGTAACGCCACTGTTCTTACCCCCTGTTATTTGACTAATGGCTAGTCTGTAGTTACTTTGGACAAGCCCAAGGCATACCTTTGACCCTAGAATGCTAATGAGGATTGCTATCGTCTATACTCGTCTAGGTGACTTTTGTACAACATTATTGTGAACCATTGTGTTTTAAAGCGTGCCATGTTTTCATAAACGTTTGGAAGCCTATATCATTATATGAAATGGTGTGTATGGTTATTCGTATGTTTCATAAGTGAAAGGTATAGTAAACAAACCACTTGGTACGTAATTAATTTAATTCTGGTTGAGTGCGCCACTGAGTTGGCCAAATAATTCAAACTGCGTGAGTGTTTGCTTCGTATAACCGTGCTTATCTAATTATAGCATAGCAACTAGCCCTTTTGCGTTATAATTAAGTGGCTAACTATAAACATACCTCATAACATGACTACGCGACTGTGGCCTTTACATTCGAATGCTTACCCTTGTATGTATCATTGCTTGATATGCTAAGATATTCGTAATGGTAGCGGAGTTACTCATTGTCTATATGCCTAAGTTCTATGTTTCATATGTTTGATTGAGTGGCTAAAAACTCATATGCCTAGCAAAAAGATCTTATGACCATAGGGGTTTCATTCGCATTTATTGGCCTTGTACCTTCTTTATCTAGACCATATGACATGCCAGCGTACTAGCGACCATACTTGAATGCGTGACTTAAAGGGATATGAATGGATGTGTGTAAAACAATCCCTAGCAGGGTATAACTGAGTGCCCTAGCATAGTATGACTGAGTTAGCTGCATCATGTCTTGCATGCTGAATTTTATGGGTACATGGCAGGTTTCATAGAGAACCTTGGATAGTGCTTTGCTAGCCATCATATGTGCTGCCAATGCTATCTTACTATACTTTGATTAGCATGTTTGGCCTTTCCTTCAACCTAGTTGTCTTATAGCTAGACACGACACCATTTGGCATAGTACCACTACGATTTCTCGGGTTACATCTATGTACATACATACTTGCTCGTAAGAACCTATAAGAAGCGACATTGCATTGGTTAAACTTAGAGTCTGTTTCGCCTATGAGATTGCAAATCCCCAATTGGCAATGCCCTGGGAAGCCACCTTACCGTGGCCGTTAAACCCTTGCGAAATGATAGTTGAGTTATGTAAGAGCAACACTAGGTATAAGGATCCTGTGCTAAACCCGCCACAACTAAGAAGCCATGTATCAACCTCCCATGAACAATTAATGCAAGGATACGTACAGGTCTATTGCTGAGTATTGACCCACATCCCTATCATCTAACTTCCCAAGTTGTTTCCTTGCATGACTAATGGGTTGCATATTTATCCTCTTGTAAGATGTGTACCATGCGTGTGCGATGGATTGATTCATGCTGCATGTGATTCTTGGCTTGAAACGTTGAGTTATCGATTTCATATGATGTCATTATGCTAAGTGATCCTACGTGATGCTTTGAGTTGCTCTTATCACTCTAGAGTGTCATAGGATCTCAGTGTTAACCGTTATGACCCTTGTCCTTTGCGGCGTGACGTCATACCCTTGGACGCCAACCCATAGCGATGCATGTGTATAGAGCTCCTTGTCATGATACGAGTAGTGTGTAGGTGATTCAAAGTCCTTGTCCCTTTCGAAATGAGCTTAATATGGTTTTCCACCCCAACTCATTTGCCTCTCTTCAATGCGATTTGCCCTCGGCGCCTAAATAGAGTGAGTAGACGCTTAAAGTGATTGGCGAGGAGGAGACTAGATACCATTAGCCTTTTTCTTTTGATTTAAAAGAAGTAGTCATCGCATAATGAAACCTTTTTGAAAACCTATTGCGTAGATCCTAATAGCGCGTACGTTCTAGGAAAGACCGAACTTAGGTTTAGAATTTCGAGGACGAAATTCTTTTAAGGGGGGAAGAGTGTAAGACACGCATTCTTTGTTTTCCGCTACGCTAACCGTATTACTTTTTTTCTTTTCGTTATAAATTCGTATTTTTAGCAACTATATGAGTAAAATTATTATCGATGTACTTTTGGGAACTATAATTTTATTAAAAAGGGATTATTATTGGTATTATTGATTTTAAAGTTAAATCGTGCTGTTTTTGCCCTTAAATTATATCGATAGTTTAATTTAGTCGTTATTCGATTTATTTAGTAGTTCCCCGAATACAATTAGGATTTCAACCTTAGAATTAGTTTCGAGGTTTATGGAAATCGAACCTCGACATATTTGGCAACGAATAGTCGATAGAAGGTCGTATTAGTGATTCAGTTTTAGAGTTCGGGATACGAACTAGAGTAGCAATGCCAATTACTGATCAGCTTGAGTCAAGAAAAAGGGGGGGAAGGGGCAAAAAGGGGCCGAAGCCTCTTCTTCTCAGCAGAAAAACGTGAGGGGGGGTTCTTCAAGCTCTTCACGGCACCCCTACCCCGACCACAACATCACACCAGAGAGAGGGGAGGGCCACCGGACGGCGAGCTGGGGCCGAGGTCGATGGCGGCGCACCGGCAAGTCAGGCGCCGGCCGACCCTCATGACACCGCGGCAGAGAGAGAGAGAGAGAGAGTTGGAGCGAGAGTGAGAAGCAGCGGAGAGGGCTCGAGGAGCCGCGACCACGCTGGCGACTGTCGCGGCCAAGGCCGGCAAACCACCTCACGTGTGGCTGGGCTAGAACCGGCCGCAGACAGGGGCGAATCGACACGAGCTTGGCCGAACATCCGTCCGTTTTCGGGCATGCGAGGTGAATTCGAACCTCTTCTCCTTCTATAAATTCGATCCTCACCCTAAATTCTTCTAAATTGTGTCTAAAATTCTCAGAAATCGCGAGTTACGTTTGTGGGTCGGGGCTAGGTCGTGAATTGCGCAAAGGACAGAGGAGACTTTGAGCAATTGGTGTTCGAATTTGCTCCAAATCCAGCTAATCTGTGTGCCCTAAGCTAGAATCGAGGTGGGTGTTCCTCGCCTCCTAAATTAGTATTAATTTCGCAAACGTTTTAGCGGAATCAATGTTGCATGTTGGACTAGCGTAGCCAAATTTGTTAGAGAGTGCTGCCTGAGATTGGATTCTAAGATGAAACATATATGCTTAGCTTCGAAGTGGATCAGTTTTGTTAGTTCATGCATGAGATTTAATTTCGAAGCGATTTATATATGTTTAGTTTCGATTCAAATCGATTTAGGTGAATTATGCATGAAATGTTAATTCAAAACGATTTATATGTGTTTAGCGTCGATTCGAATCAATTTAGGTAAATTATGCTTGAAATGTTAATTCGAAGTGATTTACATATGTTTAGCTTCCATTCGAATCAATTGGTGTAAATTATACCTGAGATGTTAACTCGAAGCGGTTTATATATGTCTAGCTTCAATTCGAATTACTTGACGTAGATTATGCCTGAAATATTAATTCGAAATGAATTATGTGTACTTGGCTTCGATTCAAATCAATTTAGTTAATTCAAGCTGAAAGTTTTAATTCGAAGCAAGGTAAATATGTTTAGCTTAGGTTCGAATTTACTCACTTAATGCATGCCTGAAGATGTCATTTGAAATGAATTATAAACGCTTAGAATTAACGTATATATGATTAGTCATGTCATAATCGTATATGAATCATAATCATATATGGATCATAATCATAGATGAACTTCGAATGAGTCGTAATTATTTAGAATTAATGTATAAACATGCTTAGTTACTTCATAATCGTTGGTTAATTTCAAAGTAAATTGCAAGAGTTTAAAATCAATGTATATGACAGTTTAGTCGTTCCATGATCGTTTATAAACTTCGAAGTGAATCATTTTATGTTTAAACAGAGACTTGATTCATGTTAAGCTTGAAAGGGATGAATAGTTAAGCTTGAATGGCATGAATAGGCTTAAATGTAACTTCGAATCGATACTTGTCTATTTGATTGAATTATGCTTATGAAACAGCTCTGGAAATAACATTTGAATGACGAATTAAGCATGTTTATGTCCCTTAACTGAAATATATGAATGTAATCGTGTTTCGTGCTTAGTTGGTTTAACTTAGCTTGCTAAACGTTCGTTTCAAGTTAAGATCGCATGAATGCCTATTTTATATATATATATGAGTGTATGGTTATAACGGTTGGTTGCAGCGTACTGCTATTTGTTAGCTGTATATTCAGTAAGTTAAGCATTGGTAAATTGCGTAAGTTTATGTATCGCTTTTCAGTATATCCTGATGATTAGGATGCTAGATTGTAAATTGAAAACCGAAATGGTAGTTGGATGGTTTGAGGAAGAACTATGAGTGGTTCGAGGTTTTTGTGGTACGGTGCTTGTGAGGAGGGAGTCTGGGTTATGAATTAATTGCAATCGTGTGGATTGCGAGGCCATGTGTGGCTCATTGTGTTGAAATGATTATGAAGTGTTTGAATGTGATACGTGTAAATCCCTTCCCTTTTATATGTCAAAAATGCAATATATATGTGAGAGTGATGTTTTGGCAAAAGATGTTTCTCATGTTTTCAAACTACTAATAAGCATGACTAATAGCAAGCAATGGCCTATTTTAGCTACACAAACATTATTTGGGAGTGAACCTGCTTGAACGGGGGAATTCCTAAAACGTTTTTATAAAGGTGTGAGTTGTATGATAAGTGATTTTGACAGAAGAAACAACAAAATTATTAGCCGTTATGGCCCATACGCTTTAAAGTGGCTAAGATAATGTGCTTCCGGCAATATGAAAAGAACGATGTTAACCTAAGGGAAGGTCCGGAAACCCTAGAGGCCCTGACGAGGGTTATGTAATGGTCCGATATGTTATATATAGCCATCCCGGGAGTAAGAGCTTAAGTGTGAGCATTAGGTCTCACTATGGGGTTGAGAATAGATCTCACCCAATCAGCACTTGTAATGATCTTATGCCAGAAATATTTTCGTACTAAGTTAAGAAAAGCAATTGGCCTTTACCAATTTAAATGATTAAAAAGGAAAGGAAGTTCTTTTCATGGGCCCTAAGAGGCCATATGGAATGAAGTATGAAAAGTTTATAAGGGTCGTTGTACGACCAATACGAAATGAAACCTCTTTTAAAAGATCAAGAGCCTCAAGAGGTCGAGGAAAATGTTTTCAATGAAAGAAAGCTTTCAATGAAAGAACGAAAGTTTTCAATGGGTGCTTTACGGAATGATTCTTGAGCATGGTTGAATGCGGATTCTACTATCATATGGCCCCATCCTTGTCCATATCAAACCTGCCTGACTCAAAGTGCATGAATTGAGAAAGAAAGTTATAGCATGTTAAAAGTTCCATGAACGAAGGCATCTCTCCCAAAAGAATGAACGTTGATATGTGAATAGCCTACGAGGGTGTCATGTAGCTTAATATGATGATTGATAATATATAAATGCTTGATACGTGTTTATGTGTGCCTTGTGTATATTATATAAATGAAATGCCAAGAAAAGTGTGATTATG
>JAKOGI010001254.1:203721-208721 GCA_029747015.1 Carnegiea gigantea | reverse complement strand
ATCGATGTTGTATGTCATATTAGGGTTCGCTAAATGCGTTAGAAATGTCAAGAGGTGAGCTATACATATTTTGGTTCGATTCAGTTGGTTAATTTATGCTTGAGATTGTAATTCGAAGTGAATTATATGTGTTTAGCGTTAATTCGAATGCATGTAGTTAATTTATGCCTAAGTTCTTAATTCGAAATGAATTATATACGTTTAGCGCCGATTCGAATCAATTTAGGTGAATTATGCTTGAAATGTTAATTCGAAGTGAATTAGATAGGTTTAGCTTTGATTCAAATCAATTGAGTTAATTTATACTTGAGGTTTTAATTCGAAGTGAATTACATATGTTTAGCTTCCATTCGAATCAATTGACGAAAATTTTACCTGAAATGTTAATTCAAAACGATTTATATATGTTTAGCGTCAATTTGAACCAATGGGCGTAAATTATGCCTGAAATATTAATTCGAAATGAATTATGTATGCTTAGCTTCAATTCAAATCAATTTTGTTAATTCAAGCTGAAAGTTTTAATTCGAAGTAAGGTAAGTATGTTTACCTTAGGTTCGAATTTATTTACTTAATGCATGCCTGAAGATGTCATTCGAAATGAATTATAAACGCTTAGAATCAACGTGTATATGATTAGTCGTGTCATAATCGCATATGAATCATAATCATATATGAACTTCGAAATGAGTCATGCCTATTTAGAATTAACGTATAAATATGCTCAGTTATTTCATAACCGTTGGTTAATTTCAAAGTGAATTGTAAGAGTTTAAAATCAACGTATGTGAAAGCTTAGTCGTTCCTTGATCGTTTATAAACTTCGAAGTGAATCGTTTTATGTTTAAATAGAGACTTGATTCATGTTAAGCTTGAAAGGCATGAATAGTTAAGCTTGAATGGCATGAATAGGCTTAAATGTAACTTCGAACTGATACTTGTCTATTTAGTTGAATTATGCTTATACAATAGCTTTAGACATAGTATTTGAATGACGAACTGAGCATGTTTACGTCCCTTAACTACCATACATGAATATAATCATGTTTCATGCCCAGTTAGCTTAACTTGGCTTACTAAATTAAGGTCGTATGAGTGTCCATATGTGTAAATGTGTGTACAATGTAACCGTTGGTTACAGGGCACTGGTAATTCCTAATTGCTTACTCGGTAAGTTAAGCATGGCTAAGTTTATGTAAGTTTACATATTGCTTTTCAGTATATCATGATGATTAGAATGCTAAATTGCGAAATGGAAACCGAGATGGTAGTTGGATGGTTTGACGTAGAACTATGAGTGGTTCGAGGTCCTTGTGGTATGGTGCTTGTGAGGAGGGAGCCTGGGTTGTGAATTAACCACAATCGTGTGGATTACGAGGCCATGTGTGGCTCATTATGTTGAATTAATTATGAAGTGCTTGAATGTGATACATGTGGACCCCCTTCCCTTCCATGTCCTCAAGTTACATTATGTGCATAAGGGTGACTTTTTCAAAGAAGGATTTCATGTTTTGAAATAATAGTAGCCATAAATATTAGTGCATGATGGCATATTTTAACTAAATGAATACAGTTTTGAGAGTGAACCTGCTTAAACGGGGGAATCCTAAAAAGTTTTACAAAGGTGTGAGTTGCATGATAGAGGATTTCGCTGTGAGAGGCAGCAAACCTATTAGTCGTTATGACCAGTTTAAATGGCTAAGATAAGTGCTTAGGGACAATAGATGGGAGTGACCCTGCTCGAACGGGGGAATCCCTAGCCTAGGGAGTAATCCCTAGAGACACTGACGAGGGTTAAGGTCCAAAGTTAGTTGCCATCCCGAGAGTAAGAGCTTAGTGTGAGTTAATCTCACTGGGATTGAGTGTAGATCTCTCCCAACCAGCACTTTATGATGATCTTATGCCCAGAATAGTTTCTTATTAAATAAGAAAAGCAGTTGGCGTTTCGCCTTTTCAAGTATTTTAGAAAGAAAGTTTTTAAAGGGCATTATGAGACCAAGATGCAAGAGATTCTTTTAAAAGAATATGAGCCTCAAGAGGCTAAGAGAAGAGTTTTTATGAGCCTCAAGAGGCCAAGGATTGAGTTTTTATGGAAGAGATTCTTTTAAAAGAATATATATGCGTTGTAAGGCCAACGTATTTTATTTTCTGTTAAGTTATTCGTTGTGGCTTTTTGCGTTATTAAAATTGTATTCTATTAAAGATCTGAGTTAAATTATGATCGACGTGCCTATGTGAACGATGATTTTATTAAAAGAATATTATTGCTGCTAGTAAAATTATTATTGTTATTATTGGTTTGAAAATCCTTCAATGACTTTTCATAAGCGCTATTAATGGTTATTAATGAGAACTAAATCGAGTAGGAACCCGAATATGACTAGGTTGTTAGTCGTAGAAGTGGTTTGATGTTTATTGAATCGGACCTGGACATTTTTAAGAGCAAGTAATTGATGAGAGGTCATGTTATCGGTTCGGGTTTAGAATTCAGGTTGCGAATTAGACTGGCGGTATCGAATATGGAATAGCTTGGGATAAAAAGAAAAAGAGAGGGAGGGGCATTTTGGTAATTTATGTGCGACCCTTTCTTTCTTCCTCCTTCACGCGTGAACCCCCTGACCCGAGATCTCTCTCTCTCTCTCCTCTGCTCTTGTTCTTCCTTCTGTCGTTCTCTAACATTCACACGCCACAAGAGCTCAAATTCGAGCAGATTTTCGCCCCAGACTATCGCAAATCCCACCCATTCGGCCTCCTCCACGAGCTGTCCTCCACCTGCTACGAAATATGGGTTAAAATTGAGAGAACCCGCCACATTTTTGGTGGGTTTGAGCAAGAATTCGAGAGCCCGGCCGCTTGTAAACGTTTATCCATGCATTATAGTTGTTCATTGTTTCAAAAACACTATAAATTGGGGGCGATTCGAGGCACCAGACGTCCACCACAAATTCAAGCTAGTGGGTGAAGTTTGGGTCAGATTTGGGGTTCAAATTTAATGAGTTTGGGCGTGGTTTGGGTACTGTCCGTGCGCTAGGGAGCATGGGCCGGGACTTAGGGTAATTTGAACACCTAAAGTCAGGTTGGTCAATCCTTCGAACGATCACCTAGTTCGGAATCGAGGTGGGGATTTCTTTACTCCTAAATTAGTATTATTTTTAATGAATTTAACTAGGTTAGTTAGTGCATGTTTGATTTGGAAGTTAGAAATCAGTTTGCGTAAATTTAGAATTGTGGTTGAGGAATTATGAACATGGTGCTGATTTTGGGTCATTTGTACGTCAAATTGATGCTGAATTTTAATAATTGGGCAGTAGAGAAATGTTTAATGAATAGAATGTTGGCATAGCACTGTGACGTCATTAGTTTATTAGTTTGAATTCCATTTTGAAGCTGAATTATGTCTAAAGGTTATGGTTAAATCAGTTTGGGCATGTTAATGGTCTATTGATAATAATTACAATGAAATACTATGCCTGTGGATATTGGTTTGCGAACTAGAAAGTGAATATCGCTTTGAAGTTTATATTTGCATCAGTTTAGTATACGTTAAAGTCTAAGTTAGCTCTTAAGCATGAATGTCATACTTATATACGACTGTTTTATGTATTGTTAGTTTGTGTATGCTAATAATAAACTAAGTTGGTAGTTGGATGGTTTGAGATGGAACTAATGAGAAATTTGAGGTTCTTGTGGTCGGTGTTGCGTGAGGAGGGAGCCTTTGTGATTACTGCAATCGTGTGGATTACGAGGCCATCTGTGGCTTATTGGGCAGATTCTGCCGAGTTATGTTATGAAGTGTATGAATGTGCTATGTGTAAATCCCTCTCTCCTCAATGTGCTACGTGACCAATTCTTAAAACTTAGGATGTCTTTAAAGAGAAGGGCCATTTTGAAAGCTCGTTTTCACAATTATGAATGCTTTTAAGCAAATGTCTCATAGTTTATGAAAATATTTGTAGCCTATAAGAAATCATAAATCATCGAACTATTTAGTGAGTAACTCGACTGAATAGTTGATAGGTTTAGGAAGTTTAAAAGCGAACTAAAAGTGAGTTCGAAAATGTTTAAGACATTGATTTGTATATGACTTCTCCTTATGTTTAAAAGGATTTAAACGACCTGGAAAAGGGCATCTTAAGGTGCTAACTATGAAATTTAGCTTATTTGTGTACTATTTACTTATTTAAGTCTCAATCGAGTTCCGAGTTAAGAGCTAGTAAACCCATTATGTTTTAAGAAGCGATGAAAGTTTACGAAGGAACCTTGTTCGCCTTATAAACGAACCAAGTGCTTTAAGTTTTTGAATGGTAGCAAGTTTGGAACGTTCTAAGCCTTCAGTTTATTTATACACCCTCCTTTGAGTTTTAAAAAGAGATTAAAAAGAAAAATAAAATAACAACTGAGGATTTTATTACGAGCTTAGTTTGAGTTAAACGCTAACTAAGTACTTTATGTTCCAAATGGGTTTTGTTTTACGAATTAGCAAACGTATTACATTTAGAAGAATCTTTTAAGTTAAGAACGAAGTCATTTTACGAGTAACAAGCTTATTTCATTTATAAGATGCTGTCAAGTTTAAAACGAAGTCGTTTTACGTGTTAACTAACTTATTGCATTTATAAGAAGCTTTTGAGTTAAAACGAAGTCAATTTATGTGTTAACTAACTTATTGTGTTTACAAGACGCTTTTAAGTTTAAAACGAAGTCAATTAAGGGTTAACAAGCTTATTGCATTTATAGGATGCTTTTAAGTTTAAAACGAAGTCGATTTACGTGTTAACAAGCTTATTACGTTTATAAGAAGCTTTTAAGTTTTAAAAATGAAGTCGATTTACGAGTTAGCAATCTTATTCTGTTTATAAGAAATTTTTAAGCCAAAAATGAATGAGCTATAAACATTTCGAAAGGTTATGGTCGTTTTGTTTAAAAGTAAGATTTCAACACAGTAATCAACTGAAAAAGAGAAATGAAATGCGACTTTAAAAACTAAGAAAGTGCTAGGT
>JAKOGI010001254.1:196221-198721 GCA_029747015.1 Carnegiea gigantea | reverse complement strand
ATTTCTCTTTTTCAAATGCTTACTTAGCTGAAAACTTACTTTTTAAATACAACGATCATAACATTTTGAATGTTTGCAGTTTACTCGTTTTTGGCTTAAAACTTCTTATAAATGAAATAAGTTTGCCAATTCATAAATCAACTTCGTAAATGGCGTAAAAGCTTTTCAGAATCGTAATAAGTTTGCTAACACGTAAACCAACTTCGTAAATAACTTAAAAGCTTCTTATCGACGTCATAAGTTTATTAACACGTAAATCAACACCCTTTTAAACTTAGGAGCTTCTTAAAAACGTAATAAGCTTGTAAATATGTGAACCAACTTTGCTTTAAACTTAAAAGCTTCTTATAAACGTAATACGTTTACTGAATCGTAAAACGACTTAGTTTCTAACTTGAATGCCTCGTACAAACATAATAAGTTGGCTAAATTGTAAAACGACTCCGTTTCTAGCTCAAAAGCTTCGTATAAATGTAAAGTTTCGTAATAACGTAATTAGTTTGCTAAATCGTAAAACGACTTCGTTTTCCTCTCGAAAGCTTCGTTTAAACGTGTTAGGTTTGCTAAATAGTAAAATGACTTTGTTTTCATCTTGAAAGCTTTGTTTAAACATATTAGGTTTGCTAAATCGTAAAACGACTTCGTTTTTAACTTAAAAGCTGCGTATAGACGTAATATGGCTACTAACTCGCAATGTGACTTAGTTTTTAACTTAAGAAACTTTTTATAGACGCAAAACGTTTACAAGTTTGTAAAACGATTTTATTTCTGACTTAAAAGCTTCGTATAAATGTAATATGTTTACTAAATCATAAAACAACTTCGTTTTTAACTAAAAGGCTTTTTATAAACGTAATAAGGTTGCCTAATCATAAAACGACTTTGTTTCTAACTTGAAAGCTTTGTATAAGCGTAATAGGGTTGCTAAATCATAAAAACGACTTCGTTTCTAACTAAAAGGCTTCTTATAAATGTAAAACGATTGCTAACTCATAAAAACGACTTCACTTTTTAGCTTAAAAGCTTCTTTTAAACGTAATACGTCTGCTAAATCGTAGATCGAAACTCAATAGAGACAAGTAAGCAAAACGCATGCAAATAAGCTAAGCTTCATAATTAGCACCTTAAGGTACTCTTTTTCGGGTCGTTTAAATCCTTTTAAACTTAAGGAGAAGTCGTATACAAACCAAGGCCTTAAGCATGTTCAAATCCACTTTTAGTTCACTTTTAAATTTCCTAAACCTATCGACTATTCAGTCGAGTCACTAACTGAGTAGTTCGGCGATTTAAGATCTCTTATAGGCTACAGACATTTGCATAAACTATCAGACAATTGGTAAGTGTTTAGAAGCATTCGAAATCATGAAAACATGCATTTAACAATCTTTCTTAAACATATCTGCATTTCGAAAACTATTCACTTAATGTCACTTAACACATTGAGGGAAAAGGGGATTCACACATAGCACATTCATATACTTCATATCACCATTCATTAAGCCACACATGGCCTCGCAATCCACACGATTGCGGCAATTCACAGCCCTATCTCCCCCCTCACACAACACCGACCACAAAAGCCTCAAATCACTCAATAGTTCTACTTCAAACCATCCAACTACCAAGCTCGGTTCAATATTGACATATACAAACCAACAGTACATAGAATGATCATATATAGGCATTACATTCATGCTTAATAACAACTTAGTGTTTCAGCAAACCAATTGATGTAATCGAAACTTTAAAACTACACTCTGCCCCTTTTAGTTCGCACCGATAGCCATAAGCATAATACTTCATTGAGATAACTACGAATAGACTATTAACATGCCTAAACTGATGTAACCATAACCTTTAGACATAATTCAGTTCATTCCATAATTACTTCGATTAGCCTCCTCAAGCTTCAAAACGGAGTTCAAACTTATAAATTATTAGAATCACAGCGCTATGCTAACATTCTGTTCATTAAACATTTCTCTACTGTCTGGTTATTAACATTCAGCCTCAATTCGACATTCAAATGACCCAAATCAGTACCATGTTCGTAATTCCTCAACTTCAATTCTAAATTTACTCAAACTGATTTTTAAACTTGGAATTAACATGCATCAACTAAATTTAGCTAAAATCCTTGAAATTAGTAGTAATTTAGGAGGAAAGGGACCCTCACTTCGATTCTAAGCTAGGTGTTCGATCGAAGGCTTGATCGGCTTGACTTTAGGGCTCGAACGACTAAATTCTTCGGTTCTTGCTCACCCACGCACGAACAGACCCCACTTGAGCCTAATACACGCCCCAATTTCGAAATTCAAACCCTAACACAAACACAATTTCACTTACTAGCTTGAGATTGAAATGGGGTGTTTGAAGTGCGAATTCTAACTCCAATTTATACAAGATTGAAACAACTAAGAGCTAAATCACATTGCCATAGCTGGGGTCGTCGCCCAGAGCCACCGTAAACATGCTAGGTTTGCTCGAAATTCTACCCAAA
>JAKOGI010001254.1:181221-191221 GCA_029747015.1 Carnegiea gigantea | reverse complement strand
TTGCTATTTTCCAAAAACTTAAAGTTCTTGACTCGTTTATAAGGCAAATAAGGTTCCTTTGTAAACCTTCGACGTAAACATTTCTTAAAAACATAATGGATTTACTAGCTCTCAACTCGAAAACCCAATGGAGACTGAAGTAAGAAATTAGCATGCAAGTCAGCTAAGTTTCATAATTAGCCCTGAAATGGCCCCTTTTTAAGTCGTTTAAATTCCTCTAAATATAAAGAGGGGTCATAAACAAATCGATGTCTTAAAATCATTTTCGAACTCACTTTTATCTTGCTTTTAAACTCTCTAAACATATTGAGTATTCAATCGAGTCACTAATTGAGTAGTTCGATGATTTAGGATTTCTTATAGGCTACAAACATTTTCATAAGCTATTAGACATTTGGTAAGTACTTAAAAGCATTCGAAATCATGAAAACATACATTTAGAAATTCTTCTCAAACATGTCTGAATTTCAAAAACTATTCACTTAATGGCACGTAGCACATTGAGAGAAAAGGGGGGGTTTCATATGTATCACATTCAAGCACTTCATAATCATTTCAACAACACAATAAGCCACACATTGCCTCGCAATCCACACAATTGCGGTTAATTCACAACCCAGGCTCCCTCCTCACAAGCACCGCACCACAAGGACCTCGAACCACTCATAGTTCTTCCTCAAACCATCCAACAACTGTCTCAGTTTCAGTTCACAATATAGCATCCTAATCATGATGATATACTGAAAGGGGATACATAAACTTACCAATGCTGAACTTTACCGACCAATTAACTAACAGTTAGTCGAGCGCCGCAACCAACGAGCATATCCAAGCACATATGTATATATACACATGTAAGCATTCATACGGGCTAAACTTAATAAGAAGCATGGGGTGTGATTTGCATTCATGTAGGTTAGTTAGGAGTCGTAAACATGCCATTCTAAAGCTAAGCATAACTCACTAAATGGACAGGCGTTGGCTTCATGTTACATTTAGCCTATTACGTCATTTACATTCTCACGGCGTTCGTCTACCACATTATGGTTACCAAGACGGCCTACTTATGTCATTCAACTTGGCATGAGCTAGATCTCCATTTAAGCATGAAACAGTTCATTACTTAGGTTAATGTGGCCATTTAGGTATAATACGATTTGAGCGCTTACTAAGCATGCATATTCGTACTATGAAAGATTAACATGAATCGAATTTCTATCTAGGCGTAAATCGATTAAAAATTTAGGCTAATTGGGTTATTTAGGCGTCATATGATTCTAAACTTTCATTTATTGTATCAATGTTACTATTTAAACCCATTTAGGTTGCTTGGGCATAATGCGAATGCAAACATTCGTTATTTACGTCGAAATTACTAATCGAACCTATTTAGGCCCCTTCAAGCATAATGCGTTTCATGGTATCCGTTTATTAAATTGAGGTTATCATTCAATCCCTTTTTATGTCATTAAAGCATAATACAACTTTAGGCAATCATTTGTCGTGTCGTAGTTACTTATTCAAGTCGACCCTTCAAGCACGCATTAATTAAATTTACTAAAATTAGTGTTAAACATGCATGACTCTGTTCGAATTAAAACCTCAGGCATACATTAACTAAATTAATTTGAATCAAAGCTAAACATATATAATTCATTTCGAATTAAAATCTCATGCATGAGTTAACTAAATTGATTCGATTAGAAGCTAAACATATATAATTCATTTCGAATTAGAATCTCAGGTATAAATTGACCAATTGAATCGAAGCTAAACATGTATAATTCACTTCTTGACATTTCTAATAAATTTAGCCAACCCTAATCTGACATGCAACATCAATCCGTTGAAAAACATTTTCGAAAATAGTAATAGCTTAGGCGGGGAGAAACACTTACTTGAAATTGCTTAATTTCCCACTTAATTGGTAGCAACTCACGCCCTAATCCCCCTAAACTCGAACCCCAGCTCAGCTACTCACTAAACGCGAAACCCTAGTTTCGACTGAGTGGCGATTGTGGCTGTTTTGGGCCGAAATTTGGCTCCTAATTTATAGAGGAGGTCGTGAAGGGTGCGGGTTGCCAGATTCCAGCACGTGGGTGGCCGCTTCCAGGCCGGAGACGCGTAGTTTAGGTCAGTTTTTGATCGTAAGAAGTGGAGGGTGATGGGTGGTGGAGTTTTGGCGATGGTTGTCGTGGGCTGAGGGGACCGGTCGTCCCTTTCTCTCACCGGCGACAGGTGGCGATCGGCGGTGGCGCCAGAAGGTAACTGTGGCCCTGGTGAGAGAGAGAGTAAGCGAGTTTAGGGAGAGAGAGAGTGAGATGGGTGGGCGAGTAGAGAGAGAGAGAGAGAAGGTGGTCGGGGGGGTTTCGAGGGTCTGAGCCCGAAACTCATCCCCCCCTTTTGCCATTTCCCTTTTCCTTTTTTTTTGGCTCAAATAACATAATTTAGCTAGGTTCCAGACCCAAACTTATTAGCGATTAGACTAAACTTGAGTCAAAGCGTCCACAACTAAAATTTCAATCGAGACTTCGCGAATCAACTAATTAAAATGAAAATGATTTCAAAAACTCGGGTTAGCATTGATTCAATAATATATAAATAAGTAACGTCAATAATAACATAAATCATATAGTTAATAAAAATGCGATTTATGACGTAAAACGCAGAACAACCAGCTTAACTTACAAATAAGGGAGGTGGGTCACTCTTCCCCCCTTAAAAGAATTTCATCCTCAAAATTCTAAATCTAAGCTTGGTCTTTTCTAGAATGCATGCACATAACTAGGATCTATGCGGTAGGTTTTCAAAAGGTTTCATTTGGCAGACACTACTTCTTTTAAATCGAGGGAAAATGGCTTATGGTATCCAGTCTCCTCCTCGCCAATCCTCCTCAAGCGTCTACTCACTCTATTTAGGCACCGAGGGCAAATCGCATCGAAGAGGGGCAAATGAGTTGGCGTGGAAAACCGTATCAAACTTGCTTTTTAAAAAAAAATAATCAAAAGGAAAAAGAGTTTCAATTATCTAGATTCAGTCCGCATGGTAAGCAATAACTCTGTGCTAACTTATGGGCGTTACATTCATAACAACTTAGACAGGATTTGTCAAGGTCGTATGAAGGGGTTAACAACGGAGCACTGATGATCAAAAATCACGAATCGACACAAACTAGCGTATTTGTCGATAAGAATAACTTTGAGATGGAAATACTAAGGCATAATGTAAGTTGATTGTTTTGATGGTGGGGAGACTTTCCCTAGGGTCTGTACTTGGAACTGATTGTCTCTTAAGTCACATATTCATACAAATGAAGGGCTATGCCTCTAGACGAATCCTGGGTCTGAAGCTTACAAGCCTACATGCTTCCCCTGCGCCATTCTAGTCAAACATATAAGGGCAAGGAGACGTGAATTCAGGTCTCTAGGGTCGCTTTACCATGCTTCAATATGTGTGTAGGTGGTTATTCAGCTATTACGTGGAACCATAGAATTCACGGAATATAAGCAACGAGTCAGACGTTATGCCATGTCATGAATCACAAAACTTAGATAATCGGAACAATCAAGTCACATAGCAATCCGACTCGAGTTAAGTTCATTCACTAGCACACAAGGTCGAAGCATTTCAAAACTGAGTTACTTAACTAGGGGGGTTTCATTTCATAGCAAGGCAATAGAGACTTCACACAACATTATTTAGCGTCATATAGGAAGGACACCTAGACTTGTACAAATGCGTACAATCCCCCTTTGCGACCTGTGGTCAATGGCTTGCCCTAAACACCGTCCAATTTAGGAAGGATTGGCACCAGCTGCCAGGGTTTTTTGCGTATGGTTGACATTACTGGCCTTATAGGTACCAGTTGAGGTCTTACGAGGTACACCCATCCCATTGGTGATCATAGAAGTCTCGCTGTAGGTCGCTCACCTTAGTAGGGGTCATTTACCATGTACAATTCCAAAGTCTGCTAGGTTCTTTCTCCCTTGAGCTTTGTAGGTCTATCAGGGTTCGTTCGAGCCACAACACCTCACCCCATTCACGAATAACAATCTGTATAATAGAAAGCAAGTAATGTACGGTTTAAGCAACAATGGCGAGGAAGGGGAACAGTAGGTACACGTGAATGATGTTTAATGAGGTCCTGTCACTAGCATTTAGTCTTTCAAGCATGTATACAAGAGTAGCCCCTAATATACTCAAGAAATTCAGAATTCGAAAACGAAAGGTATTATTTAATAGGATTATCAATCGTAGCAACAAATTTTCCAATCATTCCTTTCCTAGCTCACTACGAAGGATTCTATCGACGTACACATCTTAGCATATGCACATTTACAAGCAACATTTGATAAACACACGGGCGCGTATTTGTGAATCTAAACTACCTCATCATCGCTAATGGAAGGTTAATCCTTTGGTACAAGATAAACTTGGTCCGACAATCAAAATGGCATTAACGTCTCAAAATCTTGAGTTTCAAGGGATAAAAAATAGCTTATCTATTTCAAATCTCTTTACTTTTAATAAGAAGGATGGTTAACTGCTTCTAGCTCTCTCTCTACTAACGTTCAAGTACGTCTGCTCACTCTATTATGGGGCCCAAGAAGCAAATCATACTTTAGGAGCAAAGATGAGCGTAGAGTTAAGGCTTTTCAATCATTCGATTCAAATCATATGTTCTTTAAACATTGAATTAAAATCACCAAAGCATATAAAAAAAACAACTTTCGATTGCGCTAACACTTATCTCATCCATGACAATACGAGCCACTCGGCCTATACCTTAACAAATAGTTCTTTCATCCAACCATTCAGCTTACTCAAGCCGCATCTATTAGTGAAACGCGCGAACATTCACATAAAACTCACATTTGCACACAAGGCAGACATATGTCACATAACCATATAGTGTTCCTAGGCGACTATATGAAATGCAAGACTCAGGTTGCGGCCTATGGTCGCAGGACCTTTGCTCTGATACCATCAATTGTAACACCGCCAGCCCCTACGCCGAAAGCGTTACGTTTTCTTAACTTCTCACGCAAATTTCTGGGGCGAAATGGACAGAGTTTCCCCTAAAAACTGACCGTTTTCAGGTTAAAAGCCTTACAATAAGTCCCTGTAATCAACGGAAGTGCAAAACATTAAAAGAAACTCAACGGCCCCACGCCGGAGTTCATAATTCAACGAGCTACCCGCTCGAAGTACATCAAATAGAGTAGTTCATTAATAAGGAATAAATGAAAGATACAACTCAATGGTTCACATAACTGGAGTATTAGGGTTTACATCCCAAAACATAACTAACTTTAAAAGAGAAGACATCTAACTATTTAGATGGTTGGCTCATATAGCCATACAAAGCGACCTTTATACCATATGCATTACATGAACTAGCATAATTGCTTACAGACGTTTATAAACTAAGAATAGTGTACATGGCTTCATTAAGAACATGAGTAGGCACATGTGACTCTTTTTTAATTAGGGGCAAACTCCAACTCCGTAGAAGAGGCTTGACTTTCATCTATCACAAAGAAAATCTAGGGAAAAGGGGAAAGAGTAGTGGGATGAGCAACCACACGCTCAGTGAGTGTCCCCCAACTCCCTTAAAAGCAAAACAGTTGTAGGCAGTAATATCTTTACTAATCACATATCATGTATTCATACTTTACTATCATATTAGACAATGAAAATACTCAAGGAAAGATCACCATCCTTAAAACTTCATTCTAATCCCCTTAACTCATTTCTAGGCCCAAAAAAGGCAAGGTTTCCCGCTAACAGTAGGCACGTAATCAAACAAGCAACAAGGATTGAGTATGAAGCTTCCAAACATACTTTCGAAGCCACAGTGACTCCTCATATGTTCTAAGAATGGTTTATAAATCACGCCAACGTCTTTGAAGCTTATAATTCCTGCTAAAAGTTCTCAAAACATTCAAATTAGCAAGAAAGACTTGGCAAGAAACATTCTTTCATGGGATATGCATATTGAAAAGCTTAAAAGCTCGATGCATTACTGGGATGTAACGTTACGTCATTTGAAACTCCATTTAAACCATACTTGGGAGCTTATTCATAAGATATGGGAAGAATATGGCCTCGTAATGACCCTTATAAATCTTTCTTTCCTGAAATACTTAAAATGGCGAAATGCCAACTTCTTTTCTTACTTATTAGAAACTTACTCATAGCATAAAAATATCTTGTTGTGCTGGCTAAATGAGATTATACTCATAACTTACGTTATCCCCAGGGTATACGTAGTTAACTTTTGGCCAAAACGCATCTTAGTAGAGCAACTCTAACCTCAATACTGTCCTCTGCGGGGCAATAGCTCACACTAGGACAATCATATCCTGTGTCCAGTTCCCCTCAAGGTTTTCGTATGCATCACACATCATAACTTATCTGGAGAACAGCTCACACCAAGGCAATTCATATCTTGCATCCAGTTTCCAGGAACAGTTGACACCAAGATACCTTGTATCTTGAGTCCAGTTCCTAACTTTTCTTTATGAGGGAAACAGCTCACACCAAGATAATTCATATCTTACGTCCAGTTTCCTGGAACAGCTCACACCATGATACCTCGTATCTTGAGTCCAGTTCCTAACTTTTCTTTAGGGGGGAAACAGCTCACGCCAAGATAATTCATGTCTTGTGTCCAGTTTCTAAGAACAGCTCATACCAAGATACCTCGTATCTTGAGTCCAGTTCCTAACTTACTTATCTTAGGGGGAAACAGCTCACGCCCTTTTGCGTCCAGTTTCCGCCCTCTGGCCAACTTCTCAGCACATTTTTAGTCTTTAAGGACATATTTCATTTCTCTGTTTCAAATGCTTACTTGTTGGAAACTCACTTTTTAAACAAAGCGACCATAATCTTTCTAAATGCTTATAGCTCATTTCATTTTGAACTTAAAAACTTCTTATAAATGTGCCACTCGTGACACGACTTTACTTTTAACTTTAAAAGCTTCTGATAAACGTAATACGTTTGCTAGTTCGTAAAATGACTTCGTTTCTAACTTAAAAGCTTCATATAAACGCACCGAGTTTGCTAATTCATGAAAAGACACCCATTTAGAACTTAAACACTTAGTTAGCGCATAACTCAAATTAGATTCGTATTAAAAACTTCAGTTGTCATTCCATAACTCCTTTCAAACCTTTTTAAAAACTCAAGAAGGGGGAATAAATAAGCTAAAGGCTTAAAACGATCCCAAACTTGCTATTTTCCAAAAACTTAAAGTTCTTGACTCGTTTATAAGACAAATAAGGTTCCTTTGCGAACTTTCGACGTAAACATTTCTTAAAAACATAATGGATTTACTAGCTCTTAACTCGAAAACGCAATGGAGACTGAAGTAAGCAATTAGCATACAAGTCAGCTAAATTTCATAATTAGCCTTGAAATGGCCCCTTTTTAAGTCGTTCAAATTTCTTTAAACATAAAGAGGGGGCATAAACAAATCGATGTCTTAAAATCATTTTCGGACTCACTTTTACCTTGCTTTAAAACTCCCTAAACCTATTGACTATTCAATCGAGTCAGTAAATGAGTAGTTCGATGATTTAGGATTTCTTATAGGCTACAAACATTTTCATAAGCTACTAGACATTTGGTAAGTACTTAAAAGCATTCGAAATCATGAAAACATACATTTAGAAATTCTTCTTAAACATGTCTGAATTTCGAAAACTATTCACTTAATGGCACGTAGAACATTCAGAGAAAAAGGGGGGTTTCATATGTATCACATTCAAACACTTCATAACCATTTCAACAACACAATGAGCCACACATGGCCTCGCAATCCACACGACTGTGGTTAATTCACAACCCAGGCTCCCTCCTCACAAGCACCGTACCACAAGGACCTCGAACCACTCATAGTTCTTCCTCAAGCCATCCAACTACCATCTCAGTTTCAGTTCGAAATCTAGCATCCTAATCGTGATGATATACTGAAAGGGGATACATAAACTTACCAATACTGAACTTTACCGATCAATTAACTAACAGTTAGTCGAGCGCTGCAACCAACGATCATATCCAAGCACATATGTATATATATACATGAAAGCATTCATACGGGCTAAACTTAATAAGAAGCATGGGGTGTGATTTGCATTCATGTAGGTTAGTTAGGAGTCGTAAACATGCCATTCTAAAGCTAAGCATAACTCACTAAATGGACAGGCGTTGGCTTCACATTGCATTTAGCCTATTACGTCATTTACATTCTCACGACGTTCGTCTACCACATTATGGTTACCAAGCCGGCCTACTTATGTCATTTAACTTGGCATGAGCTAGATCTACATTTAAGCATGAAACGGTTCATTACTTAGGTAAATGTGGCCATTTAGGCATAATACGATTTGAGCGCTTACTAAGCATGCATATTCGTACTATGAAAGATTAACATGAATCGAATCTCTATCTAGGCGTAAATCGATTAACAATTTAGGCTAATTGGGTCATTTAGGCGTCATACGATTCTAAACTTTCATTTATCGTATCAATGTTACTATTTAAACCCATTTAGGTTGTTTGGGCATAATGCGAATCCAAACATTCGTTATTTACATCGAAATCACTAATCGAACCTATTTAGGCCCCTTTAAGCATAATGCGTTTCATGGTATCCGTTTATTAAATCGAGGTTATCATTCAATCCCTTTTTATGTCATTAAAGCATAATACAACTTTAGGCAATCATTTGTTGTGTCGTAGTTACTTATTCAAGTCGACCCTTCAAGCACGCATTAATTAAATTTACTAAAATTGGTGTTAAACATGCATGACTCTGTTCGAGTTAAAACCTCAGGCATACATTAACTAAATTAATTTGAGTCGAAGCTAAGCATATATAATTCATTTCGAATTAAAATCTCATGCATGAGTTAACTAAATTGATTCGATTAGAAGCTAAACATATATAATTCATTTCGAATTAGAATCTCAGGTATAAATTGACCAATTGAATCGAAGCTAAACATGTATAATTCACTTCTTGACATTTCTAACGAATTTAGCCAACCCTAATCTGACATGCAACATCAATCTGCTGAAAAACATTTTCGAAAATAGAAATAGCTTAGGAGGGGAGAAACACTTACTTGAAATTGCTTAATTTTCCACTTAATTGGTAGCAACTTACGCCCTAATCCCCCTGAACTCGAACCCCAACTCAGCTACTCACTAAACCCGAAACCCTAGCTTCGACTAAGTGGTGATTGTGGCTGTTTTGGGACAGAATTTGACTCCCAATTTATAGAGGAGGTCGTGAGGGGTGTGGGTTGACGGATTTCGGTACATGGGTGGTCGGTTCCAAGCCGGAGATGCATGGTTTGGGTCGGTTTTCGGCCGTGAGAAGTGAAAGGTGATGGGTGGTGGAGTTTTGGCGGTGGTTGTCGTGGGCTGAGGGCACAGATCGTCCCTTTCACTCGCCAGTGACAGGTGGCGGTCGGCGGTGACACCAGACGGCAACCGTGGGCCCAGTGAGAGAGAGAACGAGCGAGTTTAGGGGGAGAGAGAGTGAGAAGGGTGAGCGAGTAGAGAGAGAGAGAAGGTGGTCGGGGGGGTTTCGGGGGTCTGAGCCCGAAACTCATCCCCCCCTTTTTGCCATTTCCCTTTTTCTTTTTTTTTTTTGGGCTCAAATAACATAATTCAGCTAGGTTCCAGACCCAAACTCATCAACGATTAGACTAAACTCGAGTCGAAGCGTCCACAACTAAAATTTCAATCGAGACTTCGGGAATCAACAAATTAAAACGAAAACGATTTAAAAAAACTCGTCTTAGCATTGATTCAATAATTTATAAATAAGTAACGTCAATAATAACATACATCATATAGTTAATAAAAATACGATTTATGACGTAAAACATAGAACTGCAGGTTAACTTAAAAATAAGGGAGGCGGGTCTTACATATACATATACATATATGGATATTTATATCCATATATATACATATATATATG
>JAKOGI010001254.1:150000-181121 GCA_029747015.1 Carnegiea gigantea | reverse complement strand
TATATGTATGCATATATATATATATGGGCGCGGATCAGGTGAGAAGAGGCTCCCTATGAGCAGAATGAGAAGAGAAGATCTAGGTCGTTCATCCAGATCCAACGGTCCCGATTTAAGTCAGAATTTTTAGTTGTGTCACGTGGTTGGTTTCGTGAGCAGGAAGAGAGAGAATGAAGCTTGGCCATCTCTCTTGAGGCCTTCTTCCTCTCAGCTCTATTTGTCTCTCCTCTGTAAATCGATTTGCTCAGTTTAGCGTTGGTTGCTTTCGTCGAATTCTATGATGAATTCCGAAGAGGGAGTGCATGATTAATTGTTTTTTTTGGGCGATTTATTCCTTTTTTTGTATCAATTCGCGAGGCCTAATTGTCTGCATTTGCGTTTTTCCTCTTAGCCAAATTCAGGTAAGTGATTCTCTATCATTCTTGTTGAATTATATGTCATGTTTTAGATTTTCTATCGGGTAGTAATTGGATGATTTGTTTAGCTTGCCTTTAAATTTGGATGTTTTATTAAATTCATGTCTTCTCATGCACATCTTCAGATCGCGAAGAGTAGAGCTTCGTGGGTGAAGAATCTAGGGTTTCTTTTCAGCTTTGACAACCACCCAATATAACCCATTTTAGCAAAAGGTCTGTTTTTGCTCTCCCCCCTTCTTATTTGAGTCTCTTAATCATCAAAACAAGGAAATTTGTTCATGTTTTTTCTCTAATTGGTGTGGCAGTGTCAGATTGATATGTGAACTATATAAATTCAATTGCTGAACATTGGCTACTCAAAGAAACTTCTTTATGTGGCTGATTGGGGTCATAAGTTATACAGTAGTATGTTGTGAGTGAGTTGAAAAGTTAAAAAAATTGACAGAAAAAGTAGAAGCAGAAGTTACTGAGAGTAAGTGTTTGTCTGGTTTTGCTGTGAGATAAATAAATGTATGATATAGTTTTGGTGTAAGCTTTTGGTGATGTATATGTATATGTATCATCTACTCAGTAATTATTTTGTAATAAGAGCTTGAAAGAAGGGTTTTACCTAAAATTTTATCAGCAACTGTATGACACAATGTTGTTAGACTTACGAATTGTTCTTGGCTTAGGACCTTAGGTGCCGTTTTTAACTTTTGTAGTACAATGATTCACTATTAGAATTTTCTCATTTACAAACTACATATAGCACTAAAAATTAGGTTGCAACGAGCACATAATATTAGTTAATATGTAGTTGGAAGTTGAAGGGCACTTACACAGTCAGTTTCCTCTTCGTTTTTCTTTTTAGGAACATGTTATATGTTAAATTTATACAAATTGAGCCTTTAAACAAAGAAGCTATGATATAAGTCCAATTGCTAGAATATGCTTAAGGTATCTTCAATCTTCAATATAGTATAATCTTGTTTGTCAAAAACCTAGAAGTCTGTATGGACTACTAACAATTTTCAACACATACATACAGATAATTGTATTAGGATGATGGTAAATCCGAGATCGAACAGTCTTACTCTGATATCGTGTTAAATCTTAAATTTTATATAAATAGGGCATTTAAACAAACATTCGGTGGATATAAATCTAATAAGATTCCAGTCCAAAATCAATTGATAATGAGTTAAGTATTGGGGTTAGGTGAACTATATAAATTAATTTGATGAACATTGGCAATTGTGTTTGTCAATTTAGGAGTTGAGGCTTTGTTTTATGTCCGTTTTTGTTTTTTTGATGATGACACCTTGGATAACATTCGTGTAGTGAGATGTCTACATCACAAACTATTCCCATAGGTGGCAATCTTGATGATCAAAGTATTGGTGACAAGGACCAACATTCCTAGCATTCCTAGCATTCCGAACCTGATCACCTGCAAAGTGATGCTTGTGCGGTAGAGAGCACAAGAACATCTTGTAATGTCATCTATATATATTTTCTTTTTTTGTTTCAACTTGCTTGTTGTCATTTTGGGAAGTATGTGGTGCTATTGTTTGCTTTTTGTATGCTATGGTGAATTGATGCTAAGATGTTGTAGTTTCAAGATGCATCCATGCAACAAACCATGTTTTTTCCTTACTGTTGTATTTAGTTATAATGATGTGTGGCATTACATGTCTAGTGACGTTAATTGTCGTGTTTTTTGATAAAAAATAGATTCAAATGATTTGATACCTGTAACAGTCCACGACCACCCGCCATCGACGTATTGTCCGCTTTGGGGCTGCACAGCTCACGCCAGGGCACGCTCACCCTGAGTCCAGTGCACCCCTTACGGTTTTGTCCTCAAAAGGCGCCTCGATGGATTGAGGTTTCCCCACGCTTATAAGGCGTGGTTTGTTCTCCTCAACTCCCGATGTGGGATACCTTTATCCACCCCCTCTTAGGGGCCCAGCGTCCTCACTGGCACACCGGGTCGGGTCCATGGCTCTGATACCACTGTAACAGCCCACGACCACCCGCCATCGAGGTATTGTCCGCTTTGGGGCTACACAGCTCACACCAGGGCACGCTCACCCTGAGTCCAGTGCACCCCTCACGGTTTTGTACTTAAAAGCCGCCTCGATGGGTTGAGGTTTCTCCACGCTTATAAGGTGTGGTTCGTTCTCCTCAACTCCCGATGTGGGACAACTTCATCCAAGTGTAAGGCCCGCGTACTTTATATTTCGTCGAGTCGTTCGTGATGCCTTTTTACGTTATAAAAACCATATTTTTATTAGCGACATGTGCTAAAATTATTTTCTAAATGCCTATGTGAATGTTAATTTATTAAAAAGGATGTAATTGTCATTGTTATTATCATTATTAATATTATTAGTAATTTTGAAAACCTTTCGATGATTTTAATAAGCATTATTAACGATTATTAACGAGTACTAAATCGAGTAGGAACCCAAATACGATTAAGTTGTCAACTTGAGGAGTAGTTCGATGTTTATTAAATCGAACTTGACTATATTTGGGAATGAGTAATCGATAAAGGATTGTATTATCGATTTGGGTTTAGAATTCGGGTTACGAATTAGATTAGCGGCAGCAGAAACGATTCAGCTTGGACTAAATAAATAAAAGACAGTGGAAGGGGTATTTTAGTCTTTGCGCCTGACCCCCCCTGTTTTCTTCCTCCAGCCCGCGACCCCCCGACTCTCTGTCTCTCCTCTCACGTTGCTACTCTTCTTCTTCCTCCTCCTCTCCTTTGCCATTAACGTTATTCCCAAGCTTAGAGCCCAGCAAATTTTCGCCCCACACAACCTCAAATTCCACCCATTCGAACTCCCCTGCGCGTTAGCCACTGTTGGGCGCGATTTTGGACAGAATTTCAAGCAAACCTAGCAAGTTTTTAGCGGGTCTGGGTGACGAATCGGGGCTTGGACGAGTACCCAAGGTATGTCCACGCAATTCACGTCTTAGTTGCTTCAATCTTCTATGAATTAGAGTAGAATTCGCTATTTTCAATCAACTAATTCAATCTCAATCAGTAAGTGAGTTTGAGGTCGATTTTAGGGTTCGAATTTCTGGGATTTGAGCATGAATAGGTCCTGTTCAAGCGTGGGTAAGCAAGGGGTGAAGGATTGGAGTTGTTAAAGCCTCTAAGATCGAGCCACAGCCGTGAATCGAGCCTCTAGCTTAGGTTCAAGGTGATGGTTCTCTTCCTCCTAAATTATTAGTAATTTCAAAAGATTTTAACGAATATAGTTAGTTCATGTTTGAGTTAGGTTGGATGCCAGTAATTGGAGGAATTGGGACTAAAATTGAGAATTTAGTGCTGATTTTTGGGTATTTCAATGACTAAATGTTGTTGCATGAGCAATAATTAAATTCGGGTGAACATTGGCATGTCATGATTAGGTTGTTCTTTTGAGGAATTATGTTCTGCCTGAATATCGTTAATTACGTCATTGAGTATGCCTAGTAAGTTATTTTGGGACTGATCAAATGTCAGCTAAAATGAATAAATGAAGTCCAGGCATGCTAAACTTGAAACATAAACCGTTGGGCTACTCGTTGAGCGATTCCGAGAGCTTTAAGTTTTGCTATATTGGTTTGGTTAATTTAGATGTTCAAGTTATTCGAGTAATTATAAACGAATATCATGCTCACAGGTATTGATTCATGAATTAGTCGAAGCTCTAAGTTATTTGAATGTTCATATATGAGTTTCTTGCTTGGAAATATCAATTTATGAATTAGTTGAAGCTGTAAGTTATTTAAACGATTACATATGATACCATGCTTGCGGATATTGATTTATGAAATAGTTATTTGAATTGTCGTGATATTGAACCAAGCTTGGCAGTTGGATGGACTTGCGGTGAACCTGATGATTGATTCGAGGACTTTTGTGGTCGGTGTTGTGCGAGGAGGGAGATAGGGTTGTGAATGCCGCAATCGTGTGGATTGCGAGCCGATGTGTGGCTTAATGAGTTGTGATATGAAGTGTACGAATGTGCTATGTGTAAACTCCTCTCCTCCTCAATATGCTATGCGGCAAATTGTTTCTAAAAGTTAGTACATCTTTGAAAGAGAAAAAGACCATTTAGAAAGCTTGCTTTTACGATTTCGAACGCTTTCAAGTGCTTACCAATTACCTATTATGTGATTAAAGTGTTGGTGGCCTAGAAGAGATCCTAAATCATCGAACTGTTTAGTTAGTGACTTGACTGAATAATCGATAGCTTTAGAAAGTTTGAACGTGAACTAAAAGTGAGTTTGAAAATGTTTAAAGCATTGGTTTTCTATGACTTATCCTCGTGTTTAAAAGAATTTAAACGACTTAAAAAGGGCCATTTCAAAGCTAATTATGGGTTTAGCTAATTGTATGCTATTTGCGTATTTAAATTTCTATTAAGTTTTGAGTTACACTTCAGTAACTCCATCCTGTTTAAGAAACGTTCACGTTGAAAGTATACAAGGAAATCTCATTATCATATAAAGGAGCCAAATGCTTACAGTTTTCGAACAGTAGCAAGTTTGGAATGCTTAAAGCCTTCAGTTTACTTACACACCTTCCTTTGAGCTCAAAAGGGGATTGAAACGAGTTATAAAAAGACAACTGAGGATTTTATTACGAATCTAATTTGAATTAAATGCTAACTAAGTGCTTTAAGTTTCAAATGGGTTTCGTTTTATGAATTAATACATATCACATTTAAAAGAAGCTTTTAAGCTAAAAAGTAAAGTCGTTTTTATGAGTTAGCAATCGTTTTTACATTTATAAGAAGCCTTTCAGTTCGAAACGAAGTCGTTTTTATGATTTAGCAACCCTGTTACGCTTATGCAAAGCTTTCAAGTTAGAAACAAAGCCGTTTTATGATTAGGTAACCTTGTTACGTTTATAAAAATCCTTTTAGTTAAAAACGAAGTTGTTTCACGATTTAGCAAACCTAATACGTTTAAACGAAGCTTTCAAGATGAAAGCGAAGTCATTTTACGATTTAGCAAACGTGTTAAGTTTAAAAGAAATTTTTAAGCTCAAAGTGAAGTCATTGTAAGTATTAACCAGCTTATTGCCTTTATAAGAAGCTTTTAAGTCTAAGAGGAAGTCGTTTTACGATTTAGTAAACTTAATACATTTGTACGCAACTTTTAAGCTGAAAACGAAATCGTTTTACGATTTAGTAAACATTTTATGTTCGTAAGAAGTTTTTAAGTTATTTACGAAGTTGATTTATATATTAGCAACTTATTACAATTACAAGAAGTTTTTAAGCCAAAAACGAATGAACTCTAAACATTTTAAAAGGTTATGGTCGTTTTGCTGAAAAGTAAGATTTCAGCAAAGTAAGCATTTGAAGAAGAGAAATGTAATGCTATTTTAAAGCCTAAGAAAGTGCTAGGCAAGTGGCCCGACCTTCAGGGTGGGAACTGGACGCAAAGATGGCGTGAGTTGTTTTCCCCTAAGGTAATGTTGGGAGCTGGACGCAAAAGATGGCGTGAGCTGTTCCCGGGAGCTGGACTCAAGATATGATTATCTTGGAGTGAGCTGTTCCCTAATATGTGACGCGTAAGAAAACCTTGAGGGGGACTGGACTCAGGATATGATTATCCTGGGATGAGCTGTTGCCCCACAGAGGACAGTATCGAGGTTAAAGTTGTACTATTAAGGCGCGTTTTAGCCGAAAGTTAAGGACGTATACCCCGGGTATAACGTAAATTAAGAGTGATGATTTCACTTAAGGGCGGTGTTGACCTCCCTAGCCAGCACAATAAGATGTTTTTATGTTATATGTAAGTTCCTGACAAAAAGAAGATTTGGCGCTTTTCCATTCTAAGCAGTTCAGAAAAGGAAAAGAAGTTCTTTTAAAGGGATACGGGCCTCAAGAGGCCAAGTAAAGCATTTTTTTAGGAAAGAAGAAAGCTTTCAAATGTACCTAACTTGCATATATTCTACGAATGTGTTCTGAATATAGTCTAAATGAGATTTCAAATGAAGTACAATTACATCTTAGTAATGCGTCGTACATTCAAGCTTTTTAATATGCATATTCGATGAAGGAATGTTTCTCGCCAAATCTCCTTACCAGTTTAGATGCTTCGAGAACTTTTAAAAAAAGAATTGTAAGCATAAAAGGAGTTTGTGTGGACTATAAACCATTCTTGGTGTTTATCGAGAGTGACCATATTTTCAAAAGCGAGTTTGAAGGCCTTTATATTCGATCCTTGTTGCCTACTTGGTTATGTGCCTGAATGCCTGCTAGTAGAGAAGTCTGGTCGATGAGGGCCTAGAATCGAGTTGAATGGTTAGGATGAAGCCTTAATGGGGGTTATCTTTCCTTGTGGATTATGATTGCCTAATATGATAGTAAAGTATGAATGCTTGATATGTGGTTATTATTAGTATTATTGCCCGCAATTGTTTTAGTTTTAAGGCGTAGGGGAATTCTCACTGAGCGTGGGGTTGCTCACCCCAATACTCTTTCTCCTTTTTCCCCCAGACTTTTGTTATGACAGGTGGAAGTCTAGCTACTTATGCTGAGCTGGAGTTTACCCCGCTTGAAACAGAGTTATGTGTGCCACATAGAAGTAGGTTCATGTGCTTAACGATGTGATGTAATGTATTCCTAATTTGTAAAGGTTGTAAACTAAGTTTCTAGGTTATATAACGCATATCGTTCATGAGTCACTCTGTATGGCCTTATGAGCCAACCATCTAGTCAGTTAGATGTCTTTTGGTTAAAGTTAATTATGTTTTGGGATGTAAACCCCAATACTCCAGTTGTGTGAACCATTGAGTTGTATCTTCCATTTCCGCTTTGTTCATGCATTAATCTGGGAGGTGCATTCCGAGCGAGTGGCTTGTTGAGTTATGAACTCCGGCGTGTGGCCGTTGAGCTTCCTTTAATTGATTTATGCTTCCGTTAAATTACAGGGATTTATTGTAAGACTTATAGCTTGGTAACGGTCAGTTTTTAGGAAAAACTCTGCCCGTTTCGTCCCAGAATTCAGGTAGAAAGTTAAGAAAACGTAACGCTTTCGGCCTTAGGGGCTGGGGGTGTTACATTGATGGTATCAGAGCAAAGGTCCTGCAACCATAGGCCGCGACCTGAGTCTTGCATTCATATAGTCGTTTAGAAACACTTTGTGACTATGTGACATATGCTTCTTGTATGTGTAAATGTGAGTTTTATGCTACTGTTAGTGCGATTAGCTAGTTAAGGTGCTGCTTGGGTGAGCCCCTTAACCAAGTGAATGAACGAATTGCCAAAAGTGTAAGCCGAATAGCTTATATTCTCATGAACGATAGGGAAAAGGTTGAGGAGGGGGAGTTTAAATTTCTGTGAAGCGATTTTGGTTCCATTGCAAGAAGATCAACTATAAAAGGCGGTGAATCTTGTGAGATGACTTATGAAATTCTAGAGGGGTAGAAGAAAAAAATTTGCATATGGTGTCCATTATATTGAAAGGGCTTGTGATAGGGTGCCTTGTGAAGTGCATTGGAATTGTGAGGAAAGAATTATTTACCTTTTTTATGTTTATTGAAGATATGCATGAGAGAGTGGAGACTAAGGATTAAGATGTTAGAAAGAAACCTAGAGGACTTCCTTATTGATATGGGTTATATCAAAGATTGACATTAAGCCTTTTTAGTTTATTTTCCATAAATTGAGAAGTACTAGGATGGTAGGATCTCCCGTGACTGCTAAGTCACCTTATCAGTGTTCAATGAAATAAGTGCAGTTGGTGCCGATCCAATGTTATGGATTCACTAATTTGATCAGGCCTGCCTTTCGTTGCGTAGAATAATTACGCGAAGGTTAAGCTGAGACTAAACTAGTAGCCATACATAACAACTCTCGCCATTTGCAAATCATTCCTTTAGCCAAGGAATCATACCCTATTGGCCTAGAGAGATTGCAAGTTAACCTTTCGTCGAAAAATAGAACTAAGTAATTCCTTGTGTGAATGTGTGACAGATGCCTCCTCGACGCGAGCTAACACCAGAACCAACTGCCATGGAGATGATATGCCAGTTTAATAAGCTTAAACCTCCTAAGTTTGAAGGCAGAACTGACCCTATGGTATATGACGACTGGCTCAGGAGAATGGAAAACTTATTTGAAATCATGGAGTGTCCTGGGGGATTTATGGTGCATCTGGCCACCTATCAATTCGAAAAAGAAGCTGAATTCTGGTGGGGAACAGTAAAACCTAGAGCGGATGAACCCGCGTTAACCTGGAACCAATTGAAAACCTTGATGGATGCTCAATATTACTCTCATGATGTAAGGAGAACTAAGAAATGAGAGTTCTTATGCCTAAAGCAAGGAGAAATGAGCGTAAGAGAGTATGCAGCGAGGTTCAACGAACTAAGTCGCTTTGCACCTAACCAAGTGGCCATCGAAGAATTGAGGATGGACCACTTCGAATAAGGATTGAAGGGGGAAATAAAGCAAATAATAGCAGGTTATGCCTATACCAGCTTTTAAGAAATGTACCAAAGAGTTGTGAAAATAGCCCGCATCATAAGCGAAACTGAGATTGAGAATAGAGGGAAGGGTCAAGTAAAGGAGAAATTTGGCCCCGGAGGATCCAATTCTCAGGGAGGCATAAGCTTCAGGAGGGTAAAATATGGGATGAAACAGGACAAAGGAAAGCAAGCCACCCAAGTGAAACTAAGGAAAACATGTGATCAGTGTGGACGGCAACACCGTGGCCCTTGAAGACGCCGCGCGGGCCCATGTTTTGGATGTGGTGGTATGGGTCACAAAGTTGCAAATTTCCCAAAGGCTACATGGAACAGTCGCAGTCACTCTCAGAGATCCGGAATAGGAATTAAGCTTGCGACACAACGAGATCGCCTAACCATTGGTTCTTCCTCAGGGGACAGTATGAATAACCAGGAACCACAAACTGGCAGTCGCACGCTTAGCTAGAAGGAAAAGAGACTTGAGAACCTGCCAACACAAAGACAGGTATTCTCTTGATAACCACCTTTATACCCCCATCCCGTCATTCTAGTATTGCTCCCCCGCTTGTCACTCTTGAATTGCAAAGGAACTTGTTTGTAAACTTCATGAGATGTGTATACAACATTTCATTACCTCTTCCCTGAAAGCTATCTGCCACACAGATCATACTTGTAGCGATTGAGTTGTTATAGTGCAAGGGAGAATACTCCCTGATGATGGGGTTCGAATAGAAATCCAATGATAGGATGCTATGGTGAAGGCAGAATGAATAGCTGAGCATAAAGCGACTTGGATTGTGAAAGAGGTACGGATGAAGCACACCCATTAATTCCTCCAAGTAAACAATTTCGAGGACGAAATTTTTTAAGGGGGGGAGAGTGTAAGGCCCGCGTACTTTATATTTCGTCGAGTCGTTCGTGATGCCTTTTTACGTTATAAAAACCATATTTTTATTAGCGACATGTGCTAAAATTATTTTCTAAATGCCTCTGTGAACGTTAATTTATTAAAAAGGATGTAATTGTCATTGTTATGATCATTATTAATATTATTAGTAATTTTGAAAACCTTTCAATGATTTTAATAAGCGTTATTAACGATTATTAACGAGTACTAAATTGAGTAGGAACCCAAATACGATTAAGTTGTCAACTTGAGGAGTAGTTCGATGTTTATTAAATCAAACTTGACTATATTTAGGAATGAGTAATCGATGAAGGATTGTATTATCGATTTGGGTTTAGAATTCGGGTTACGAATTAGATTAGCAGCAGCAGAAACGACTCAGCTTGGACTAAATAAATAAAAGAGAGTGGGAGGGGCATTTTAGTCTTTGCGCCTGACCCCCCCTGTTTTCTTCCTCTAGCCCGCGACCCCCCGACTCTCTATCTCTCCTCTCACGTTGCTGCTCTTCTTCTTCCTCCTCCTCTCCTTTGCCATTAACGTTATTCCCAAGCTCAGAGCCCAGCAAATTTTCGCCCCACACAACCTCAAATTCCACTCATTCGAACTCCCCTACGCGTTAGCCACTGTTGGGCGCGATTTTGGACAGAATTTCGAGCAAACCTAGCAATTTTTTGGCGGGTCAGAGTGACGAATCGGGGCTTGGATGAGTACCCAAGGTATGTCCACGCAATTCACGTCTTAGTTGCTTCAATCTTCTATGAATTAGAGTAGAATTCGCTATTTTCAATCAACTAATTCAATCTCAATCAGTAAGTGAGTTTGAGGTCGATTTTAGGGTTCGAATTTCTGGGATTTGAGCATGAATAGGTCCTGTTCAAGCGTGGGTAAGCAAGGGGTGAAGGATTGGAGTTGTTCAAGCCTCTAAGATCGAGCCACAGCGGTGAATCGAGCCTCTAGCTTAGGTTCAAGGTGATGGTTCTCTTCCTCCTAAATTATTAGTAATTTCAAAAGATTTTAACGAATATAGTTAGTTCATGTTTGAGTTAGGTTGGATGTCAGTAATTGGAGGAATTGGGACTAAAATTGAGAATTTAGTGCTGATTTTTGGGTATTTCAATGACTAAATGTTGTTGCATGAGCAATAATTAAATTCGGGTGAACATTGGCATGTCATGATTAGGTTGTTCTTTTGAGGAATTATGTTCTGCCTGAATATCGTTAATTACGTCATTGAGTATGCCTAGTAAGTTATTTTGGGACTGATCAAATGTCAGCTAAAATGAATAAATGAAGTCCAGGCATGCTAAACTTGAAACATAAACCGTTGGGCTACTCGTTGAGCGATTCCGAGAGCTTTAAGTTTTGCTATATTGGTTTGGTTAATTTAGATGTTCAAGTTATTCGAGTAATTATAAACGAATATCATGCTCACAGGTATTGATTCATGAATTAGTCGAAGCTCTAAGTTATTTGAATGTTCATATATGAGTTTCTTGCTTGGAAATATCAATTTATGAATTAGTTGAAGCTGTAAGTTATTTAAACGATTACATATGATACCATGCTTGCGGATATTGATTTATGAAATAGTTATTTGAATTGTCGTGATATTGAACCAAGCTTGGCAGTTGGATGGACTTGCGGTGAAACTGATGATTGATTCGAGGACTTTTGTGGTCGGTGTTGTGCGAGGAGGGAGATAGGGTGGTGAATGCCGCAATCGTGTGGATTGCGAGCCCATGTGTGGCTTAATGAGTTGTGATATGAAGTGTACGAATGTGCTATGTGTAAACTCCTCTCCCCCTCAATATGCTATGCGGCAAATTGTTTCTAAAAGTTAGTACATCTTTGAAAGAGAAAAAGACCATTTAGAAAGCTTGCTTTTACGATTTCGAATGCTTTCAAGTGCCTACCAATTACCTATTATTTGATTAAAGTGTTCATGTCCTAGAAGAGATCCTAAATCGTAGATTGTTCAGTTAGTGACTCAACTGAATAATCGATAGGTTTAGGAAGTTTAAAAGTGAACTAAAAGTGAGTTTGAAAATGTTTAAAGCATTGGTTTGCTATGACTTATCCTCATGTTTAAAAGAATTTAAACGGCTTAAAAAGGGCCATTTCAAAGCTAATTGTGGGTTTACCTAATTATATGCTATTTGCGTATTTAAATTTCTATTAAGTTTCGAGTTACACTTCAGTAACTCCATCCTGTTTAAGAAACGTTCACGTTGAAAGTATACAAGGAAATCTCGTTATCATATAAACGAGCCAAATGCTTACAGTTTTCGAATAGTAGCAAGTTTGGAACATTTCAAGCCTTCAGTTTACTTACACACCTTCCTTTGAGTTCAAAAGGGGATTGAAACGAGTTATAAAAAGGCAATTGAGTATTTTATTATGAATCTAGTTTGAATTAAACGCTAACTAAGTGCTTTAAGTTTCAAATGGGTTTCGTTTTATGAATTGATACGTATTACGTTTAAAAGAAGCTTTTAAGCTAAAAAGTAAAGTCGTTTTTATGAGTTAGCAATTGTTTTACATTTATAAGAAGCCTTTTAGTTCGAAACGAAGTCGTTTTTAGAATTTAGCAACCCTATTACGCTTATGCAAAGCTTTCAAGTTAGAAACAAAGTCGTTTTATGATTAGGCAACCTCGTTACGTTTATAAAAAGCCTTTTAGTTGAAAACGAAGTCGTTTTACGATTTAACAAACCTAATACGTTTAAATGAAGCTTTCAAGATGAAAGCAAAGTCATTTTACGATTTAGCAAACGTGTTAAGTTTAAAAGAAACTTCTAAGCTCAAAGTGAAGTCGTTTTAAGTATTAACCAGCTTATTGCCTTTATAAGAAGCTTTTAATCTAAGAGGAAGTCGTTTTATGAATTAGTAAACTTGATACATTTATACGTAACTTTTAAGCTGAAAACGAAATTGTTTTACGATTTAGTAAACATTTTACGTTCGTAAGAAGTTTTTAAGTTATTTACGAAGTTGATTTACGTATTAGCAACTTATTACAATTACAAGAAGTTTTTAAGCAAAAAACGAATGAACTCTAAACATTTTGAAAGGTTATGGTCGTTTTGTTTAAAAGTAAGATTTCAGCAAAGTGAGCATTTGAAGAAGAGAAATGTAATGCGATTTTAAAGCCTAAGGAAGTGCTAGTCAAGTGGCTAGACCTTCAGGGTGGGAACTGGATGCAAAGATGGCGTGAGTTGTTTTCCCCTAAGGTAATGTTGGGAGCTGGACGCAAAGATGGCGTGAGCTGTTCCCGGAAGCTGGACTCAAGATATGATTGTCTTGGAGTGAGCTATTCCCTAATGTGTGATGCGTAAGAAAACCTTGAGGGGGACTGGATTCAGGATATGATTATCCTGGTATGAGTTGTTGCCCCACAGAGGACAGTATCGAGGTTAGAGTTGTACTACTAAGATGCGTTTTGGCCGAAAGTTAAGGACGTATACCCCGGGTATAGCGTAAATTAAGAGTGATGATTTCACTTAAGGGCGGTGTTGACCTCCCTAATCAGCACAATAAGATGTTTTTATGCTATATGTAAGTTCCTGACGAAAAGAAGATTTGGCTTTTTGCCATTCTAAGCAGTTCAGAAAAGGAAAAGAAGTTCTTTTAAAGGGATGCAGGCCTCAAGAGGCCAAGTAAAGCATTTTTTTTAAGGAAGGAAGAAAGCTTTCAAATGTACCTAACTTGCATATATTCTACGAATGTGTTCCGTATATAGTCTAAATGAGATTTCAAATGAAGTACAATTACATCTTAGTAATGCGTCGTACATTCAAGCTTTTTAATATGCATATTCGATGAAGGAATGTTTCTCGCCAAATCTCCTTACCAGTTTAGATGCTTCGAGAACTTTTAAAAAAAGAATTATAAGCATAAAAGGAGTTTGTGTGGACTATAAACCATTCTTGATATTTATCGAGAGTCACCATATTTTCAAAAGCGAGTTTGAAGGCGTTTATATTCGATCCTTGTTGCCTACTTGGTTATGTGCCTAAATGCCTGCTAGTAGAGAAGTCTGGTCGATGAGGGCCTAGAATCAAGTTGAATGGTTAGGATGAAGTCTTAATGGGGGTTATCTTTCCTTATGGATTATGATTGCCTAATATGATAGTAAAGTATGAATGCTTGATATATGGCTATTATTAGTATTATTGCCCGTAATTGTTTTAATTTTAAGGCATAGGGGAATTCTCACTGAGCATGTGGTTGCTCACCCCAATGCTCTTTCTCCTTTTTCCCCCAAACTTTTGTTATGACAGGTGGAAGTCTAGCTACTTATGCTGAGCTGGAGTTTACCCCGCTTAAAACAGAGTTTTGCGTGCCACATAGAAGTAGGTTCATGTGCTTAATGATGTGATGTAATGTATTCTTAATTTGTAAAGGTTGTAAACTAAGTTTCTAGCTCATATAACGCATATCGTTCATGAATAGCTCTGTATGGCCTTATGAGCCAACCATCTAGTCAGTTAGAAGTCTTTTGGTTAAAGTTAGTTATGTTTTGGGATGTAAACCCCAATATTCCGGTTGTATGAACCGTTGAGTTGTATCTTCCATTTCCTCTTTATTCATGCATTAATCTGGGTGGTGCACTCCGAGCGAGTGGCTCGTTGAGTTATGAACTTCAGCGTGTGGCCGTTGAGCTTCCTTTAAATGATTTACGCTTCCGTTAAATTGCAGGAATTTATTGTAAGACTTATAGCCTGGGAACGGTCAGTTTTTAGAGGAAACTCTGCCTGTTTCGTCCCAGAATTTAGGTAGAAAGTTAAAAAAACGTAACGCTTTCGGCCTTAGGAGCTGGAGGTGTTACAATACCGGTGCTGACCAATTCATCAATTGATGTTGGAGGGGAGTTGGTTCCAGTTTGTCAGGAAGTGTCCTTTATACCTAAGTTGAAAATGAGGTTTCAAAACATTGAGGACGCTGTAGCATTTTACAAGAGATATGCTAATTGTGTAGGGTTTAGTGTTCGAAAGTCTTCCACCACAAAGAATAAGTCGGGGAAAATTTGGAAGGTCTTTTTTTATTCAAAACAAGGGTATAGGGAGCCTCATAAAGCTCCACCCCAAAGTGCAGTTGCCTTAGCTAATGCAATATCTAGAGCAAGGGTTAACAGTAGAGAAGGATGCAATGTATGTATGGTTGTGAGCTCGATGAATGATGGTCAGTTTGAAGTGTGTACTTTTCATGTAGGTCATGTGCATCCTCTAGTCGCCCTGAGCCGAAGACAGTTCCTACGATCTTCTAGAAACATCAGTTCTATTCACAAGGACTTTATTTGTAAATATGGAAGAGCAAATGTTGGGCTTTGAAGGTTTATCATGTTATGAAAGAGCAAGTAGGAGGCTATGAATATGTGGGATGTGACCAGCAAGATTTCAAGAACTACAACAGGGATTTAAAGGCAATGATCAAGGATTCAGATGCGTACATGTTCGTAGATATCTTAAAGAAAAGAAAAGAAGTTGATCCTAGCTTTTATTATGCTCATGAGCTTGATGAGGAGAATATGCTTAAGAATGTCTTCTGGTGTGATTCTTTGTGTGGGAGGTCCTATGCATTGTTTGGGGACTTGTTACCTTTTAACACAAAGCATAAGATTAATAGATATGGCATGGTGTTTGCTCCTTTTACGGGCATCAACCATCATCACCAACTCACTTGCTTCAGTGCGGGGTTCATACGAGATGAAATGGTGGAGTCTTTCAAATGGTTATTCTATTGTTTCATTGATGCAATGGGGAGAAACAAGCCAGAATCCATAATTACTGATTAGGATCTAACAATCAGGTACGGGGTGCTCTCTGTGTTTAAGGGGTGCACCCATAGGTACCGTATGTGGCATACTATAAGAAAGCTGCCCGAGAAAGTGGGTCACTTATTGAATGGCTGTGAAGATTTCCTAGAGCAGATCAAGCTATGTTTTTGGGCATCTAATACCCCAGAGGAGTTTGAAGCAAAGTGGGCAGATATGCTAGTTGATTTCAACTTGGGCAGTAATAATTGGTTGAAACATATATATGACATTCGAGAGGATTGGGTGCAAGTTTATTTCTAGGAGGATTTCTTAGGGGATATTATGAGGACTACATCAGGTTCTGAGAGGCAAAATGCTATGTTTACTAACTTAACAACTCCAATATTGAGTTTGGTGAAGTTTTGGGCTAGGTTTGTGCATGCCCTTGAGTCTCAGTGGTTTTGAGAAAGTAAGGCTGAAAATGCATCCTTAATCTCCCTGCCTAAGTTAAAGACGCCTTTGGACATAATAAAACATGGGAGGGTTATGTACACAGATACTAACTTCTACATCTTTTGCGACCAATTATGTGAAGCATTGTTTAATTGTGAGATATTAAGCATCAACACTGTAGACGGTGACAGCACTTATAAAATAGTGGATAAAAGGCATCACAGATATAGATATATTATGTATAACAAGGAATCCCAGGATACTACATGCACATGCTGCTTCTTTCAATCTGAAGGGATTCTTTGTGCTCATATTTTGCTTGTGTTGAAGTCATTAAAAGAGATTCCTGCATGCTTTAAAGTTGATATGCGGACCCAACTAGCAGCCAAGAAACCTATCTTTGAGCTTGACACAATTTTGTCTACAAGCTATACACAAATGGGGAAGCAAAATACGATGATTTTTGATGCCTGGTCACGGCTGTATAAGTGCATGGATTTGGCAGGGTAGGATGTGGATAAGTTGCAATATATGACAAATGCAGTTGAATCAATTCAATAGAAGCTTGAAGAAGTGGTTAGTGGTGGTTCCATGAGTAATGCATCTACAGATCTTCAGACATATTTTGGGTGTACGGTGCGAAATATAGTTGAAATACAGCCCCCTCCAACTTCGATCACAAAGGGAAGAGCGAAGAGAATGAAGACATGAGTCAAGAAAACAATTGAGCAGCAAACGCATGCACGGATGTGCCACTACTGCAGGCAAGTTACCTCTTATGACAGTAGAAACTGTCCTGAGAAGAGGAACTAGTACACTATGTCAAAAGTATGTATACCCATTTTTTATTTGGCATGTTTTTCACTTTAAAAATATTGATTCTTTTTCTAAGATTTTATTCTTTTTGTATTTTCCTTCACTTGTTTGCAAATTGTTAATCACGTGTGTTTAGGGTTCGTATGATTAAATCATGTTTGATTGGATGTTTTCTTCAGGTACAATGCGCTTTCCTTAGCCATTGGCGTCACACCAAGGTTGGCTTTTGACGTGCCAACCCTATTTTATTCCCCCTTTCTGCAGAACTTGGTTTGTGGTTTCTTACCTTTGCAACTGATGGGAAAAGTTGTGTAGCTGATTTTGTTCCAAATCACTGTAATGGAAACTGTGGGAATGCTGGCTGATCACTTGTTACTATTAGCCTTTCTGTGTATTCTTTGAAATCTATGTTTTGCTTTTGGAAATGAATTTCCCAGTAGACAAACATTTGAAGCAGATTTTCATTCTACTGGGATCATGGATGAATGGAAGGTATTTAAGTGGAATGATCAGGTTGTTTACGCCTATCTGGGCTTTCATGCATTCAAGTGAGAGTTTCCTGTGTCCCTTGTTTTATTGAATTTATGGCTGTAATCACTAATAAACTACTGCTAATATAATCAGATTAGAAAAAGAGTTGTGTAGAGCTTTTGGCTATAATCACCATTAAACTAACTCTATTTCCTAGTTTAGTGCAGCTGTTTAAAGATGGTTCAATTCATGATATTGCCATTATATTGCTAATGAGTACTTATACAATTATATGGTTATCCCCTCTACTAACCTCTTACTGCAGCTCTTTCAATTACTGCTTGTCATTAGTATTTCAGATTCATATTCTGTATGATGGGTGTTCGTCCTTGTATTGGGTTTATATGACTCAAGAATAACATAATTTGCTTTTTCTCATATTGCAGCTGTGAACTCAAGAAGATTGGTAATGCATTTGACAACATAGCAAGTGCAAAACGAACGCTGAAAGAAAATAAGGGAGAGTCTATGCTAGGATTCTACAACTTAATAAAGGCCATAGAAGTTACCCAAATTGATGAAGGGCTTTTCATTCGGTTGGACATGCCGGGGGTGGCCTAAAATGGCATCAAGATCTTCAAGAGTTTAGAGAAGGATATGGTCACATTCAGTGCTGCAGCTCCGAAGAAAGAGAGCTTCCCCTATGATGAATCAGAGAAAGTCTATGTTAGGATTGTGCAACTTAATAAAGACCTAAATTATTTGTTTGTTGAGGTATCCGTTGAAAATGGCTCCGTCATCGTGTTTTTCCCCACTGCTGATGGGTATCTTCTCTTTTTGCCCTAGTGCAGATCATGGGCTGAGAGTGAGTGTTCATCTTCTGGGAAATCCATTGATGAAGCTGAAGGTATGCTTAAGTTAGAAGAATCTCATGGGTTTAATGTCTGATTTATTTTTTGCCTGTAATTTAGTTTTCTTGATCTATTTGTTGAATTCAAAATTGGTGAAGAGTGAAGAGTCAAGCCAAATACAGTACTTGATAAAACTTTGAACCTCCTGCTACCGTACTGCCAGTGCTTCAATCCCCTTGAACTATATATCAAAGCAACTTGTTCTATATCCCTTTCTGTCATCAAATCAAATTTATGAATGCATTATATTGTTTTCCTGGTGTCTCACTCCGTCTGTTGTTCTATAGGGTGTAACCAAAGGTAGCAAACTTGCTAATGCAAGTTGCTAAGATGTATGGATAGAGTACTATGATATGGGCATACTGGGTATTAAAGCTGTTGTAGACCATAAAGTTTACATCGGTGGATCAATATTGGATCTTCTTCATTTCGTGGCTGCAAAAATGATGAAGCGTGGAGATGCTCATTATTCATATGGGATTGCTAATGATCTGGTCTCTTTTTTCCCTAGGGTAAGGGCATCTATAACATGTCTCATGGAATCTGGAAGAAAGAATAAGAGCCGATAAGGCTGGTGCACACTGCACAGGGCTGATAGTGTGTGCTTTTTTTTGTTTTTTTTTTTTCACTTAGCAGCACGTAAGACTGATGATGCTCAGGAACTGTATTTCAATTGCATTTAAGTGCGTAAAAAAATTAACATAGAATAATTAGTGTTATGGAAGTTTGGTTTTCCTTTTTATTTTGCCCTTATATTATTTCTTAAGTTATTTCACTCATTACTCAGTGCGACCTACCTGTGTCATCTCGTGCAGTGGTGCCACTACATAAGTAGAGTATCAGAGTTTAAGATGTATGCAGCCATGCCCAGCATTTGCTTGTAGTTAAGAAGATGCTATTTTTAGCTAGTCAGTTGCGAACTCGCATTGTCATGCTACATCACAACATGCAATAGGCACAACAAGTTTAGTATAAAATCCTTCTGGATTGTCTTCTAGTTTAGCAAGGCAATAAAATATATTGATGGATTCCTTGCATAGGTAGAATTCATTAAGCTACTATATTCATGGCATATATCCATAAGTTTTCAAACTGAAGAGCCAAACTTACGGAGGAGTATCCCAGAACCTAACGACTATTTCCTTGAACTTTTGAGCTTTGTTGTTTCATAGACAACTACCATGTTCTTCACCTCTAGAGCAATGACATTGGTAGATGATGTGACGATCTTGTGGCAGCATTGCACCCTTAATTTATGAATTCCAACAACCTAAGATTGGAAGGGGGGAAGGGGGGAGAGGGGGCAGCAAGAGGATCCATTAATTTGTATTAGAACCTCATAAGATAAGCAGAAACAATAGATAACGAACTGACATTGAGTTGCTATACATAAATAAATTTTATCAATTCTTTTTGGGGAAAAAAATGAAAATAAGAGAGGAATAAGAAAACATAATTCCCAAACAATTGATATCAATTTGATGCATTTTTTAATTTTTAGGAAGAGGGGAAAACCACTAATGAAAATTTATATAATATCCTCAATGAAAATCCTTTAATCAAAATAAAAACCATTTTAGTTTCAATTTGACGCCAAACTAGGACACCACCCCTCTTAGCTAAATCATCTCTACCAGCTAAATCACCTCTAAACATATATAGTATTATTCTGAACACCAACTGTACTTTTACGATCTACTATGGACGCTAATTTTACTCAACATCAAAATATGAATAGCCAACCCAAAAAAAAATACAAGAAAAGGAGGTTGTGTCTAGCAACACAATGCAAATATGCAATCCTATTACATTGCATACCATTCTCTACCACATACAATACTAGTGTTCGATCTCACCCAAATAACCTAACCCAATAGGGTAGGCAAAACAATAATGACAACATGCGATGTTAACACACAGAACTCAGAACTCAAAACAGTATCCAATATCCATGCATTTGAGCTAAGCACTCCTCGAGAAAAAAATACATGTAAAGAACCCATGAGAATGATGACCCCCCCAAAACACAAAAACCAAAAAGTAAAAAAGCAAAGGGGTTCATGAGACATCCATTGAATATTACCAATTGATTCTCTCTCATTTAATAATCATGACAATCGGTACTAAAAGATCAAACACTTTCAAATGAGAAAGTCTACAGCATGCTAACCTCGCTCTTCCTCAATCCAACATCCCAACAGGTTGCCACACCTTTGTATTCCTCCATATGCCTCATAACATAAATACCTCCATTATAATCTTGTTTGGAACTGTCGATTTTCCAAGGCATATCTATGTGTCTTTCTTGAAACTGTTGAATGGAAGTGCCTCTCCTATCATCACTCCATTCCTTGATAAGATGTTCTCCCAAAAGTGTACTCTGCTTGGTTTGCATATGATTTTTAAAAAAAATAGTATCATTATATGCTTCATTTGAAAAATAATAAAACAAAACAACAATGTGTAACCTCACTAAATGATCTGTGAAGAACTCATATAGGCAACTATCCTTTGGCTTTTTTTTCATATGGTCTATTATATCCATAGTTTTGTCGTTGAAATTAAAGCAAAGAAAAATTCATCTTTTCTTGTGTACAAAATGGAAAAACACCTAAAAACCCAACATAAAGTTTTTTGGTCAATGTAGAATAACATACCCATCATGGTGATAGCTAGTTTCCAAATAATAGCTACCATCAAAAACGGTTACAAAAAAATACATTTAAAAGTAATGTGTTTGAGTAAATTTTACCAGGTCAACTACCTTGAATTTGACATGCAGAGTCAACAACTGCTCCTCATTCAGCCTATGAAAGAATGCGGCTTTTGCTTGGGGTTCATCTTTCATCTTGATGTATAGATCCTTCAAGGCAAAACAAAGAAAAAATGTTTTTTACTTGACTAACCCTTCATATGTAAAACCATATATATACATGTGAAAATGTTATATAAGAATCTTTTTAATTGACTTACCAATGCTTCACTTGTAAAGAAAACCCGATGAATGCGAGGTCGATCTCAGTACTGCTCACGTGCATTCAGCATATGCGCCCAAATATTGATGACGGTTTTATCAACGTCATTATCCCCAGCAAGACTTGAAAGCGCACGTCTTGTAGCCACATAGTACGTATCATCATACAACACTTGGCTCCAAAAATAAATAGATAAATTATGCATTGAACTATGCTTGGACTGTACATAAAATGGTTTTAATGATTTCAAAGCTATTCACGTATGAACGACTTAGCTATGCAACTCAGGACAGCAAAGATTGAATTAATCACCCACATCATATTAGTTATTAGATGGATATAAAAATCAACTCAGAATAGCAAAGACAAAAATAGACAGATTAGATATGTACCATTTCATGTATTACTCAATCCACTAGTTGACTAGCTCATGATAAACAAAATAAAGTATTTTATTGATTGCATTGGTTAATATCCTTTCTACAGTCAATGAACCAATTCCATGAACACACATAATTGTGGTTAGCTATTCTCTCAACTTTAACCTCAAAAACAACGGCTACAACCACATTTTTCTTTATTTAAAAAGGAAAAAAGAGAAGGGGGAGGATGGGGAAGGAAAAATGAACCAGAGAAATTACTAATGACAAACTACTATATTTCCAAAGTAATGACAAGAGCAAATGTTTCTATAGTCTTCAGTAGCTTTAGCAGTTTAGTCTTTGTAAACCCAATAAAATCCATCAATGCAGTGTAAACATTAATAATAGTTAATTTATTAATCTTTTATATATATTCATATATTCCTTAAATTACCATATCCACAAATCTCAAAAGCAGAATGCTAGACAAAATATTGATGATCAATGCCCAATTTAAGAATCACCTAGCTTGGACAATCCTTTGGGATTTGGCTTATAAAATGCATACTAGGAAGTGTAAACAGTGTATAATTACCTTTGGTCTTTTGACAAGTTAAACATAAAATCTACATATAGTTTCGGTTCACAGGCTATTACCCTAAAGATACTCACGTTCCTTTGCATGTAAGGAGAGCACAAAAAAAAGGTGTGAACTCTTTCCTTTCCCAGTGAAGATAGTTGCACCTTTCAAACATTATGTTTCCTACATCTACTTTCAAAACACAATTTCATATTAGTCAAGTTCATAAAGCATTACTTTAAAGGAAGAATATTAACTAGCATGCATCTAAGATTTGTTAGGAAATCCCAAATGACGATGAAGGAGAAATGGAGTACCAATGCATGTAACATTGTGCTTGCATCATAGGGCCAGCGAGTGTGTCATGATAGAAGATGTATTGAGTTATTTCAACTCTTACTATGTCAAACGTGAAATTCTTTAACAATACATATTCATTTTTGGTTCACTCTCCAATCCTATCCAAATCTCATTCCTTTAGAATTAGGGACAGGGGTTATACATGGAAGTCAAGTAGGAAAATAGTAAATATTGCATACAAATTGTGTGTATGTGTGTGTGTGTGTGCTGGTATCAAAATCCAGACCTAAATAATTAACTAATTTCAATGATAAACAAACTCCATCAATTAGCTTAAACACTCACAATTCTTCACATGTTAAATGGGCTCTTGGACAGCAAAGATAGACTTTCTAAAAACCTGAAATACCCACTAATGAAGAAGTCCCAGTGTTCTGGTAAGGAACTTCATAAAAGTCCATAGCAAAAGACAGCAAATATAGGCTCCATGAGACTGATCATTCACAATTCCAAGCCTAAAATAGTAGAAGCTTGTTGGTTATGTACTCTCTTACCTCAATGCTAGTACCTGCCTATCTCTCAGACATTCTTTGCTGCTAAAAGAACTATAATAATCAACCACAATCACTCTAGCAACAAAACTTCAAAAACCAAGGCAAAACATAGTAATTCAAACTCTTGCATATGATCTTTAGTATAACCCAAATTGATAGGACATGCCATGCATATCATGAGCCTAGCATATCCCTATTCACATCCATGCCCCAGAGTGATAACTAAGAAAGGTGTAGGGTGTCCTTTGCCCACCATACTTAGGTTTCATTGATGGTTACTTTCAACTGTAAGCATATTGCCTTAAAGTAACCATGCCAATAACTCCCTCATGGCGCAACATCTTACTACACATCTTTTTATGTATCTAAGATCATCAAAACCCTAGATCTTGTGCCCAGCCAACAACTCATAAGTTCTAGTATAAGAGGAGTAAACTATTATAAAGGAAACCATCCCTTTGTGAAAAGAATGTACAAGTAAACCACAATACTCGTCTAAGTTCGACTAATTAACTGTAAAAGTTCACCAAAATGGTACAAAAGATTACTTAAAGTTCATCTTATCCAAAAAGATACTTATAAAATCCAAGCACACATGTCAAAATAAATCAGATTATTATTAATCCATACAAAATCTGCATAGTATTTAGGTAAAGATCTATATATCATAATCAAATGTCATTGAAACTAATCCAAAAACCCTTACCCTTGAAGAACTGTTATAATCAAATGTTATTGAAACAAATCCAAAAATTTCCAGTAACATACTGCATGCCTATAATTCTATAAACACTAACGTGCTGCTAAATGAGAGTATTTGCCATTTTTGTAAGGCAACGGGGTGGTTCCTAAAAAAAAAATGCTCAGAATTGTGATGGTTTTTGAGCCACTCCACCAGCATATTTAGACTAGCATCCTCCCTTTTTCCCCCTCCCGAAAAAAAAGGGTGGAAATAGAGAGAACGAGATAGACAGAAGGACAAAAAAACTCCAAAAAAGAAAAAAAAAAGAAGACAGAGAAAGAGAGAGAGAGAAAAAGAGAGAGAGAGAGAGAGAGAGAGAGAAAGAGAGAGATACAGTAAAGAAGAAAGTTGGAAACATACCTGTTGGCACTTACATGCAGCTGGATTGCATGGACCTCATTGTTGGTCTTATTGACACTTCCTCCATAATGCCTTTGCCTTTGCCAACATAGCTTGCTTGTAGTACATCTCACATTGGAACATTGGCATCTAGCTCTCTGATCACAATTCCAGTAACAGGGGCAACACTGTCTCCTTGAGCCTCTGCTTCACAGATGAAGATTTTTGTAATACAACCGTGTAGTTTTCAAAAAAAAAGAACAATAATAAGGTATAATTGATTGGCTCGTTTTTCTTGTTTTGTTTTTTTTTTGGTTTGTCTTGTTACTATTTTTCTTCTGATCTCAAACAGGTTAAAAATATACATGCAGTTGATCTAATGAGCTGCTTTGTTCATACTTGCTCCTCTGTGCGTGATTTTTTAAGCAAAAAAGAACTTAAAAAGAAGTATCATGCATGTCATTTGAATTGTAGCTAGTTTTTTAACCTATATAAGTCTAGCCAGCTAGTTTTGTGCTGCCAAGAATGTAAGTTCTCTCACTGGAGAGAGAGAGAGAGAGAGAGAGAGAGAGAGAGAGAGAGAGCGTAATATCAGCAACAATTCAGTGTAAATTAATCATCATAACTAAATAATTAAGCTATAAGCATATGTTTGTCATTTTCAGTGGACTAGGCTTCTTCCAGAGTCATCAGTAGGATCGGGCACACTTGATTAGAGCCGCAAGAAATACTAGTTAGACATTTAAGAGTGATTTATCTCTCAGCTTGCTCAATTAATAAGTGTAAATTGCCCTTTTTATTGGAAGTTCAAATGTGGCATTTTCATCATATACCTATTTTGATGGTTTTTGGGCCAGTCCACCAGCATATTTAGACTGCCATCCACCCCCTTCCCCCTCCCCAAAAGTGGATGAGTGGATGAGTACTTGATTTTCTTGTGTGAGGCGGTGTTTACATTCATTGTGCTTGTGTCAAGTCATGTTTACATTCATTATGTAAAGAGAGAGAGAGACAAACAGAGAGAGAAACAGAGAGAAGCCAAGGAACAAAGGTGGAAAGATACCTGTTGGCACTTGCATGGTGCTGTATTGCATAAACCTCATTCTTAGTCTTCTTGACACTTCCTCCATAATGGCTTTGCCTATGCCAACATGGCTTGCTTCTTGTACATCTCGCAACGGAACATCGACATCTAGCTCTCTGATCACAACTCTAGTAGCAGGGGCAACACTCTTTTCTTGATGCTCTGCTTCACGGATGAAGATTTGAGTGGCTGTTGGCTCATTCTCTTCTCGAGACAAGCCAAGGCTGAAACTTGGCGGAGTAAATTGTGGGAAGTGATGTTTGCTTTTTTAGGCAGTCAAAAATTGCTTCTCAATTGCCTCAATTGCCAACAAGAAATCTTCCGACTCATAGGGGTCGGGTGAGAGTACCGGTTTGGTACTCTTTGACTTCCCCGGCAAAGTTGTCTCTGCAAATAGTGCATCAGTTGTGGTCTATACAACTATTGTTCTTGTTGTCTTTAGTGAAGCATGTGCTTCACGAATCAACTTCTCTAATTCCGTGATCACCCATGCCAGACACGAGTATTGGTGATGGTCTCATTGCTCACCTTCTTAGCATCCTCAAGAAGTGCCTGATCAAAAGACAAATAGGAAGAAAGATAGGCCAAGCAACATAAGGTTGATGTTGAGTTTGAGTCCTAGGTTACGTTCATCCTTCAGACTTCAAACAAGTCTACCTATTTAGGGGCTATTTTGACATTTCCTTGTGAATTCGCATCAAATCAAAACACTAAACAAGTAATTACATGTCGAGTTTAACTTAACCTTGGATTTGATGGTTACGGCACATGACAAGAATATGTGAGCGTTATATCTACTTCTAGATATCACACACAAATAAAAGTATGGCCATTTACCAACTACGTAGACGCCTAGATGTTACACATAGCACAGAGCAAAGAGTCTAACGTAGGGGGTCATATACCTTAACCTTTGACCGTACAGTATCATGTTCAGCTTCAGCAGCAGGTTTAGGGGTTACGTTAGATGGTTCTTCTTCATGAATCGCTTGAGCTTCATCGGGCATTTTGGTCTCATCTAATCGGTCCTTGAGGACACCATTGCTAAAACTAACTTCAAATTCTTGTTCTTCTTTTGATTTCATTTTATCATTTGTCCATCCTCTCAGGGTTGGGAATTGACGCTTGAAAGTCCGTACTTTGAAAACAACCCGATAAAGATAACAAAGCTGTGAAATAAGAAAAAAGTTCAATTTCTTTTTGCAAAACTTGTATGAAAAATTAGATGATCTAAAATTTTGACGATTCTAATTAAGTGCAGGAATAAAATGAATGAATAGAAATTCTAAACATACCATTAGGAAGAGTATTGACCCTCTAAAAAACCTCGAGGTCTTCTTTTTCCACTCATTAACTGATGAGACAAAGGCTGCCATTGTGTATCGCGCACAATTTAGTTCTCTCACTTTGCTTAAATCCAATAATGGATAAAGTACTAAGCAATTCACTTCACCTCTTTGGTTCCCATTGATACAAGTAGACATTGCAAACACTATGAAGTTTCTTTTAAATTCTTCTCCCCTATCTACTTGACTACAAATCATCTCAAAGGGACACTATCTCGGTCAGGCCATTGTTCTTTCCATCATTTGAGTAAGGTTTTGAATTACGTACTAGAATTCGTTTCACTTTTGGCCTTAGTCACCTCAAGGGGGCCCTTGGTAGGAGCTAATGTCATATAGACATCATGTTCGGAGATTCTCAACCTGCCATGGGTGAGGGGCAGGGAGCATTAGCAAGTGTCGAAATTGTGAACTAACCACACTACTGACTTCCGTGGAATCATGTCAACTTGCAAGGACAAGAAGCCACCAAAACCAATTTCTTTGACGGCTTCCTTTTCCTTGTCATTTAGCTTTTCAATTAGCTACCTCGAGCCCTTGGGTGACATCCACTTTTCTTTGTTTTTGGTTTGTTTCTCAATTGGGTAGTGTGAACACCTCTTGAATTGCTGCCTAATGCCACTACTCCTTCTTGTTCTTAGGTTATTCGTGGTGTATCACCCATAACATGACTTCTTTATGTGCCTTGCTGACCATCCAAATGTGTTGCTTCTAGATCTAGTTGAGAGTGTACATTTGGAGGTTGAAGGCTTGGTTGGGAACATTGATCAGGAAATGTTGAGGTAGGTGTGGGTGCGGGAGTTGCGGTCTCCAAAGGGATGTAGTCCTCAGTGTGTGCATCACTAGAAGCTTCATTAGGTTCTCCAGTAGTGGTAGCAATGTACACTGATGTTGGTCTCTTTGAATTACCTTGAACGCACAATCGTTTTGGTTGAGTACGAAGCTTCTGCCCCTTTCTGTCTTTTTGTTATCACCGCTTACTTCCAGAGTGTTCACTGCAAAAATCATTTTAATAAACTGATATTAGTATACATAAAGATGAAATTTTAGACAATCCTACACCAGACCAACCAAATTAGCCTAAATCTTTACTATAGCTTAGGGTTGTATTAATAAGGATGCAGTTAATATACATATATGGTGGACAATTATATTGAATGAGTTGTACACTTAAAATGGATACATATGAGATTAAATCTACATTTGTGAAGGACGATCACATTGGATGAGGGTTTGAGTGGCTTAGTATCGGAAGTTAGCGATAATGCATCTTTACGTTCAAGCCATATCTGTAAAAATATATCCAACCTCACTAAAACAAATGCATAAGTTTATTACTCATATGTAACCAAAAAGAGCATGCGTTAATTGACAAGACTGAATATACAAGGGGATTGAATTAGTTCATTTCCCAAAAGGCACAAGTTCACCATAATGAACACCCAAGTTTACTACAATATATGTGCAAGTTCACCACTATTAATATGCAATTTCATTAATATGAATGTACAATTTTAGTAAAACAAAGTGTCCAAATTCACTAACATGCATATTATTTAGTGGCAAAAGAGATTAGGATAAGTTTGTCATAAAATCACATTATTTAACGCAATCAACCTACAATACAAACTCAATGCTACATATGAGTAAAGCTGTCACCAATATATGCACCATTTGAACGCAAAAAAAAAAAATATATAAATTCATCAAAACATATAAAAGGGATTTAATTAGTATTTAATAAATATATACATTAGTTGAACCCAAATATATGCTTGTATTGAATAAATATAAAAGGGATTTAATGAATTCATTTTTAAAAGGCACAATGTTCGCCATAATGAATACAAAAGTTCACTAAAACACATGTGCAAGTTCACTAAAACACATGTATAAGTTCACCATGATAATGTCTTATTATTTTTCCCATTCTTGTTTCTTATTATTGCCCAAAAAAAGGTGCTAATTACTTATTTTAGATTCACATAATTGAGTAAATGATTTACATAATACCTTTGAGTGTTGCGCATTTCAATAGCTACATCTTTTTCACAATCACTGGGATTTTTTAACTTTGACTGCTTCTTGTATGAACCATTTTGCCTAAAATGAAAAAAAAATCAAGTCATTAAGAGTACGCTAATCATAAAGCTTGCAAGATCAAAAAAACATACAATTTGCCATATGCAATTCATTAGTATGAATGTACAACTTAACTAATGCAAGTTTGCCAAGTTCACTAAAATACATGTGTATGACTAGACATGTTCACTAAAGTACATATGAAGTAATCACTAAAGTACACGTATAAGTTCACTGCGATGCATATATCCAATTTGATTAATATGAATGTACAAGTTTACTAATGCAAAATTGACTAAGCAAACTAATATATAAATTCATTAAAATATGCCTGCAAAGTTCAATAAAAAATCCATGACTTAATTAACAAGAATGAATGTACAAGGTATTGACTTAGTTCACTTTAAGAAACATACAAGTTCACCATAATGAATAGCCAAGTTCACTAAAATACGTGTGCAAGTTCACCAGAATGAATGTACAAGGCATTGACTTAGTTCACTTTAAGAAATGTACAATATAAGTTCACCATGATGAATAGCCAAGTTCACTAAAATACATGCGCAAGTTCACTAAAGTAAGTGTATAAGTTCACTAAAATACATGTACAAGTTTACTAACATGGACATTGTTTAGAGGCGAAAAGAAAGAAGGACAAGTATATGCATTAAGATAGTAGTAACAAATGAAACAAACTTATCAAATAAGAAACACAACTTATAGTTGTACATATACCGAGTAGGAAAACTGTATGCTCACAAAGTTGAACTAATAAGATATATATATATATATATATATATATATATATATATATATATATATATATATATATACACATTTATAAATATATATATATATATATATATATATATATATATATATATATATATATATATATATTGCAATTTTGATAAACTCTTTTTATTCACTTCTTTTGTATTAGCATATGAAACTTGAGACAATGTATATTAATAGAAATTGCCACACCAACTAAACCCAATAGGTTCGCTAGTAAAGAGACAATCTTGCCCTAATGCCCTAGTTGGTAGCCTCTTTTACATTATTACCACTTGCCTTTTCTACTTTGCTATAAAAATTCATTAATTGGCTTGACAAGAATGAGAGATTAAGGCCCGTTCTTTTCAGTGGAAAATAATGAGTGTGGGATGGGTGAGTGTGGAAAAGGGGAGGAAGGAGTGGGTGAATATGGTATTTTTTTTTTTAAGTGTAGGAAGGTGTGCGTGAGTGTGCTGAGTGTGGGTGAAAGTTGAATGAAGTTGAAGTATTGGTTATTAATATTTTTTTTGTTTTATGATGTAATAATTTTATTGTGATAGTAATTAATGATGATGAAATTTTTTTATTTTTGTTTATTCTTTTTTGTTCTTTGCTATTTTGTTTATTTTGTTTATTTTTTATCTTTTATTTTTTATTTTTTATTTTTATATTTTTGTATTTTTATTTTTATTATTTTATTTTGTATGTTGTATGTTGTATTTTGTATTTTTTATTTTCTACTTTTTATTTTTTTATTTTTTAAAAATTTTTAAAATTTTTATTTTTTATTTTTGATTTTTATTTTTCTTAAATTTTTAAAGTTTTCTAAGTCCTATTTTTTATTTTTTATTTTTATTTTTCTTAAATTTTTTAAAATTTTTTGTTTTAATTTTAAATTTTTTTGTATTTATTTTTTAATTTCTTATTTTTATTTTTTGTATTCATTTTTTATTTTTTATTTTTTTGAAATTTTTCATAGGTTGTTTTTCTGGAATAAAAAAATGAAAATGAAAAATAAAAAAACAACAAAGTAAAAACCAAAAAATACAAAAAATTCAAAAAAATTTAAAAATTTAAAATTTAAAAATTTAAAAATAAATACAAAAATTAACAATTAATAATAAAAAATTAAAAATAAAAAATAAAAATAAATACAAAAAAATGAAAATTAAAAATTAAAAATTAAAAATTAAAAATTAAAAATAGAAATAAAAATTAAAATTAAAAAAATAAAAACGAAAAATAAAAAATACAAAAATAAAAACATAAGAAATACAAAAATACAAAAATAAAAACAAAAAATATAAAAATACAAAATACAAAAATAAAAAATACAAAAATTTCAAGTAACATAAAATTTCTAAAAATAATGTCAACTATAATACATTTCCACTTTCTGTCACGAATTATGAACTATGCCAAAAAATTATACGTAGGAAAAAAAATCTGCAACTTTTGTCATGGATTACAATGTACAGAAAATTATTCTGTCACGTACATAGCAACAACCATATACGCTTTCTAACCTACAGCAAATATCTCGTAACCAATGATAAGAAAAAAAATAAAACTGTTCCATAACATTTGAAAATTAAAACTGCTCATAATTGCTATTAGATTATTTGTACATACAATTACGTAAATTATAAAAATTTTCAGAATATGAGAAATGGTTGTTTTATGTAGGTGTGGGAAGGAGAGGTGAGTGTGGGAATAAGTGGTATTTTTTTTTAAGAGTGGGAAGGAGTGGGAAGAGGGGGGTAAGGAGTAGGTGAGTGTGGGTTGGG
>JAKOGI010001254.1:17500-142500 GCA_029747015.1 Carnegiea gigantea | reverse complement strand
ATTTTTGGTTGTTTTTGGTTCTTGTTCTTCGGCTCTTCTTGTTGTCTTTCTTTCTTTTTCCAGTTTCATATCCGTTTCTTAGAATATCAAATGTTTGCAATTGGTTCTACTTTTTTCTTAATTCAAGTGAAATTTTGATGATTTTGATGTTGATATCCCAAGGACTTTCATCAAATATGAGTAGTATTCTATCAATTTATTTCAATCAGTGCTAGTACTTAGAGAAAAGAATTTGCAGTTAGACTCTATTCTGCTCCTATTTTGGCCTGTTTTGCTTGCTCCATCAAGGTTTTGTAGATTCTCATGTTCGGTTTTAAGGCTCTAGTCAAATCTCCAGTTTCATATTCTTTGTTGTTCGAACTTTTTAACTTGGGTATTACAAGTCTTCAATTTCATTAGTTGTTGATGAATCATATATTTTCAAGTTCTATTTGGTTCTTCTTTTGGAGTTTTGGTTGAATTTTAGAGCTGCTACTTATGTGGAGCAACTTCTGAGCTTGGCCCGCTCTCACTAGTGAGGGACATCAATCAAGACGGCCCAATATTGACCCTAGGTTAAGGACTAAGTTCCCATAGGTCAATATTGACTTCGGACCCTTAAGAGCGTCCAAATAGGGTTAGAAAAGATGGTTGGGCCCATAGTTAGGGCTGGCAATAGATCGGGTTCGGGTCGGATGAAACATCATCCTCATCCATCACTCGCTTGAATCCGCTTCATCCAACCCAACCATCATCCGCAAAAATCTAATACAATCCATCCATCCGTCATCCGCAGGTGAAAACGGGTGGATCGGGTTGTAAATGGGTGATAAAAGTTTATATGTAATATGTTAGCAAATTTATATAAAAAAGTAATCTTTGTCTTTTGAAAAGTTTAAAAAAGATATTTTAGGTATATGGAAGGAATAAATATCATATTCGTCATATTAACTTTGATGAAAATCATAAAATTGAGAATGTAATTGTCCCAAAAAATGAATAAAATTTAAAGGATAAAAATAAAAAGTAAACTCATTGCAAATAGGAGATAAACAAGTAGATGACTAAGTGGGTGATGGATCGAGTGGTAGGTCGGATGGAGCATCACCCGGATCCAATCCAATCCGTCAAACCATCATCCATCATCCATCCATCATCCATATATTTCGGGTTTTCACCCGTTTTTTTGGATCGGGTGGAATGGATATCCAACGGGTGCGGGTAAAATTACCACCTTTGCACATAGTAGCCCTAAACAAGGAGTTAATCACTTAATCCTCCAAAACCACCTCATTAGCTCATTTTTAGGTTCTGGGTAGAATAGTTTGCTTTGTTTATAACTCAGTTTTTACCAGACAAATAAGTTCCAATTTCTAAAAATTATACATGGATGGAAAGCCCCGGATGTCTATTTTTCACAGCCTTGAGTCGCTTACAAATTCCAAGAATTGAGAAAGTTATGGGAGTAAGGGTTGGTCCAGGACTGCAAAGTTCACGGTTCTGATTATCAACCTAATTGAGTAGGTTCAGGCTGTAATTTTGGGAATTAATTAGCATAGAATGATTCTTCACACACAAGGAAAGAGGCAACAAGTGGCAACACCTCATTTAGAGGAGCAGACCCTACTCATAGCTCTCTAGAAGAAGGAGGATGAATCTTGGAAAATACAGTTCATAGTGATTGTAATTATTTTAAGCATCTTGATTTATTTTCCTAGGATATTTTGTAAGCGTCTTATTGAACCACTTGCCCCACTAATGTACAGCTAATTTCCCATCCCATTAGGTATTTATGGACCCGATTACCTCCATGAAAAATTAGATTGAATGAATGAGATGAGAGCTTGAAACTTGGTTTTTCTAAAAATCTCAAAATCTTTATCTCTCTTAGGAAGGTGGTGATTTGAGTCTTCCCTTGAGTCTGATCCTTGGTGCCAAGGTTTTAGACGGTTAGAGGGTGAGATGGATTATCTTCTTGCTACTTATTTTAAGTGTTGAATTTTTGCCATTAGAAGCCTTCTTTAATTACTAGGGAACACTCTCTCCCTCTGTTTCTGTCTTTTGGTTCATCTTTGGGGTGATTAATCTTCAACACCCATTAGGCTCACCTACAAGCATTTGATGCCTTTACTTGGCCAAATGGAAGCCTCCATACGCCATTGGGTATCAGAGCATAATGATCCTATCTCTTGGTAATCATCCATTCCGACCTTCCTTGTGTTGGAATTACTTGAGGTTTTTCCCTTTCTATACTATTTTTTCATTAGTTCTTCCTCTTTAAATCTCTTATCTAGTTTACAATGAACCCTAATTATAACCCAAGCACAAACCCTAACAAAAAACATCACTAAAACTCCACCAAAAGGCTAAAAACATGAAACTAGAAATTTAGCACTGGCGCCCAATGCCACTTGGCACGTCTGTGTCAAAATCCTGCACTTTGAAAATTTAACCCTGTGTTGCCTGGCATGACCACCCCATGCTGCCTGGCACAACCGTACCCCTTTCTTGCACTCTTAAATCCTGTTTCAAAGATCTGGCACGACTCCCTGTGCCACAAAGCATGCTTGTGCCCCTTATTTTTCACTATTTTCTTGCCTGTGTTCCTTCAGCACGTCCGTGCCTGCTCTGTTTTCCCCTCCTTTTTCTTCTCTATCAACCATGACTAATGAAGGTAGTCCTTCTCATTCCTCAAAAATTTCCTTTGAGCAAGCCAATGAGATTGGTAGAGCCCTTGTAGAGCTTCAAGAGCAAATGAGAAAACTCACTCAAGAGATTGCACAAGTAAGGGAATCCATACCACGAAACCCTTATCGATGAGTCTACAATGCTCACCCTATTGACATTGAATACTCTTCCTCCTATGAAGACTTTGATGATGAGGAAGGAAGGCCAAGAAGGCTAAGGCATAAAAGGGATGATCTTCAGGATCTCAAAGTTGAGGCTCCAGAATTTGATGACAATCTTAACCTGGAGAGCTACCTTGATTGGGTCCAAGCCCTTGAAAGGATCTTTGAACTCAAAGATTACAATGATGAGGAGGCCTTTAAGTTGGCCATTCTCAAGATGAAGTGGTATGATTCATTGTGGTATGAATATTTGAAGAAGACTAGAGCTAGAGAGGCCAAATCCAAAATTAAGACTTGGTCTAAACTCAAGAAACATATAGACAAGAGATTTCTACCTCCTTCTTACAAACAAGAACTCTATCTCAAGATTATCTCTCTCAACCAAGAGAATCTAAAATTAGAAGAGTACATTAGGGAGTTCAAACAACTCCAAATACGGGTTAGCCAAGATGACAAACCCGAACTTAAGATTATTAGGTTCATTAAGGGGTCATCTCTTAGCATTGCTAGCAAGATGTAGTTATAACCTTACTTATCCTTTGATGATGTGTTTCACCTAGCTATCAAGGTTGAGAAACAACTTAAGAGATGAAAACCTTTCAAACCACTTCCTCTATTCGTCCTTCGAGTACCCTCAAGGGTTACTCTGCCCCCAACAAAGCTATCACTACCCCTACACCTGTCAAAACTCTTGACAAGGGCAAAGGGATTGCTAGTGAACTACCAAAGAGATTGGAGGCTAAAAAGTGTTTCAAATGTTATGGACACTTCTAAATGAATTGTCCTAACCGAAGGACCCTTACCAATAGAGAAGTAGAAGAAATTCAGGCTATTGAAGAAGCTACTAGTGAAGAGGAAGTAGAGAATGAGAATCAAGCTTTGATCACCCCAGATGTAATAGAACTCTTAGTGATTTGGAGAGCACTTCATATCCAAGAGGCTTCTTATGAGCCAAGCCAAAGGGAGTAATTTTTCCACACCTGATGCACTATCGGAGGCAAGGTGTGTAAGCTGATCATTGATAGAGAAAGTTGCATCAATGTTGCTTCCAAAAAACTCATTGAAAAGCTTCAATTACCTACAAAGGTGCATCCTACCCCTTATTCTCTCCAATGGCTCAAACAAGGAAGCGAGGTAACCATTTCTAAGCAAGCACTTATTGCATTTTCAGTTGGTCCATATTGTGGTGAAGTACTATGTGATGTTCTTCCCATGAATGCATGTCACGTGTTGCTTGGTAGACCATGGCTGTTTGATGATCACGTGATTCATGATGGACATGCCAATACCTGTGCATTCAAGTACATGGGTGGTAATCTTACTTTGACACCGCTACCTCCACCTAAACTTCTCAAATCTAAGCTAGGGAAGGGAAGTGAAAAACGCCTTTTTATAAGTGAAACATGGGTGGAGAGAGCCATTAGTAAGAGTAAGAATTTATTTACCTTACTTATCGTAGAATCAAACAGAAGTGAAGGAGTGAAATCCATGCATCCTTTAGCTCAATCACTCTTGAAAGTGTTTGAGGATGTATTCTCCAATGATCTACCCCTGGGGCTCTCTCTTTTGAGAGGAATTAAGTACTAAATTGATCTCCTACGAGGCGCTTATTTGCCAAACACGTTAGCCTATAGGTGCAATCCTAACGAGTCAAAAGAACTTCAGCGACAAATCTAAGAGTCGCTTAATCATGGGTACATTAGGGAAAGCTTGAGTCCATGTTTGCTTTCCGCCTTTTTGGTACCTAAGAAAGATGGCACTTGGCATATGTGTGTTGATTCTAGGGCCATAAACAACATCACCATCAAGTATCGATTTCCTATTCCTCGGCTGGATGATATGCTTGATGAGTTATATGGGTCCAAGGTCTTTTCCAAAATTGACCTCCGGAGTGGCTATTACCAAATTAGAATGAAAGAAAGAGATGAGTGGAAAACTGCCCTTAAAACTATATTTGGGTTATATGAGTGGCTTGTGATGCCATTTGGTCTATCTAATGCTCTTAGCACTTTCATGAGGCTCACGAATGAGGCCTTAAGACCATTCATTAGGAAGTTTGTTGTGGTGTATTTTGATGATATTTTGGTGTATAGTCGTGATGAAACATCTCACATGGAGCATTTTTCTCAAGTATTCCAAGTATTGTGACAACAAAAGTTATATGCCAAACTTGAGAAATGTGAGCTACTCACTTCTCAAGTTATCTTTCTTGACTATATTGTGTCCAATGAGGGAATTCAAGTTGATGAATCTAAAGTGGAGGCTATCAAACGATGGCCTACTTTCACTTCCATCATGGAAGTGCGAAGCTTCTTTTGGTCGGCTTCTTTCTACCACTGGCTCATCAATGACTTCAGCTCCATTATGCTTCCTGTAACCAAATGTATGAAAAAAGAAAGCTTTGAGTGGACAAAGGCCGCCCAAAGAGCCTTTGAAACCACCAAGGATAAGCTTTGTTCGACTCCTATCTTAGCTCTTCCCAACTCCTGAGTTTGGGCCTACTCGCACTAGTGAGGGTCATCAACCAAGTCGGCCCACTATTGACCCTAAGTCAAGGACTAGGCCCCCCTAGGTTAATAATTGACTTGGGACCGTTAAGAAGGTCCAAATAGGGTTATAAAAGGTGGTTAGGCCCATAGTAGCCCTAAATAAGGAGTTAACCACTTAATCCTCCTAAAACCACCTCATTAGCTCATTTTTAGTTTGTGGGCAGAATACTTTGCTTTATGTAGCACAATTTTTACCAGGCAAATGAGCTCTAATTTTCATAAATTATACATGGATGGGAAGTCCTGGATGTCTATTTTCCACAGTCTAGAATCGCCAACAAATTTCAAGAATTAAGAAAGTTATGAGCTAAATATCGAGCAAGGTTGAAAAGTGCGCAGTTCTGATTATAGGCTTAATTAAGGAGATTCAGGCTGTAAGTTTAAGGATTAATCAGCATGGAATGAGTGTTCACACACAACGGAAGAGTCGACAAGTGGCAGCACCTGATTGGAGGAGTTGAGCCTACTCCTGGCTCCCTAGAAGATGGAGGATGAATCTTGAAAAATATAGCTCATAGTAATTTTAATTATCTTAAGCATCTTGATTTATTTTTCTACGATATTTTGTAAATGTCCTATTACACCACTTACCCCACTGATGCAAAACTAATTCCCCCTCCCATTATGTATTTATGAACCCAATTACCTCCATGAAAAATTTAATTGAATGAATGATATGAGAGCTTGAAGGGTTGGTTTTCCTCAAAATCTCAAAATCTTTATCTCTGTTGCGAGGGTGGTGATTTGAGTCTTCCCTTTAGTCTAACCCTTGGTGTTAAAGCTTTAGAGGGTTAGAGGGTGAGATGAATTATCTTCTTGCTACTTATTTCAAGTGTTGAATGTTTGCCATTAGAAGCCTTCTCTGATTACTTGGGAATAAACACACACACACACTCTCTCTCTCTGTCTCTCTCTCTCTCTCTCTCTCTCTCTCTCTCTCTCTCAGTTCATCTTTGGGGTGATTAATCTTCAACCTCCATTGGGCTCACCTACAAGCGTTTCATGCCTTTATTTGGTCAAATGGAAGCGTCCATGCATTAGCTACGAATCTCTCTTATCAAGATTTGAATGGTTCAATTCAGTGATTTTAATTACTTTTTTTTTTTTACCGTTAATAGGTTACAAGATGAAAGTTTATGGATTGTGCTTGGTCATGGTCCTGATTGTATAAGAGCTAATCTATTTCATATTTTTGTGTGTTTAAGTTTAGGTTTTTTGTTTTTTGGTTTTTTTAGTTAGTTGATAACCATATATAAATAGAATTTGATTGACTTCTTGAGTTCACACTAGTTTAGACTATCAGTAATCTAATTTCATACCCATCCCTGAGCTTGACAATCTCAAGTGTTACGACGATAAAGCTGTATGCTTACAGAAATTTAGATAATAAGTTTCGGTGCCAATGCCAAGAATGGCAATTGTGAAATTAGATTACGAGCCAAGCCGTAGTTTAGTCGATTGAATCTTTGTTGTTTCTTTTCGTGTTTGCTTTTATGTTATAGTTTGCTTAGTTCCAATTTTTTTTAAAAGTAGTTTGGAATTGTGTTCTTATTTTTGCATTTAAAATTTACATTTTGATTTGCTTTTGTTTAGTTGTTGTTTTTGTCAGTTTATAGTTATTTTTATGTCAAACAATTAAAATAAAAATTCAACACTATGAATAGTACCATGTACAGTAATGTTACAATTAGGTTAAAACTGAAAAAATCAGTGTAAGTTCGCGCAATTTTTTTATTTTTAGGTTATGTAATGTTTTGGTATAAATTCAATGCTTATTTTTCCTTTCTAGTTTTTTTAGTAGGTTTCCAGGGTTTTTAGAGTCTAGGTGATTTTTTTGAATTTTTCTAGAATTTCCATAGTTTTTTTTGGTAATTTTCTGAACTAATATTCTTTGCATTTTTTTAATTTCTTGCAATTTTATGTTTTATTTTTCTACATTATTTTAGGCTGAAAAAATATGTGCGTGTTATGCTTGATTTTGCTGAATTTTGAATGCATATAATTTTGTGCTTGTAGCTTTGTTTGATTTTCTATTTATTTTTATTTAATGATTATGTTATTCATTTTTATTTTCTTTTCTATTTTTGCGTTAAAAAATCCAAAAAAAAAAGAAAAGATCAAAAAGACTTTTGAGGGTGTGGGAATTACATGATTGGTTTGGTTAGATAGCCTAAGAGAAGAAGACTCATTAGGATTGAACTTGAACCTGAAACTCAACTCGAACCTAAATCCAAATATGAATTAAAAGAAATGGCATAAAAGAGACATTTGAATGATATTTTCTATCCTCTAAGGACTACTTTGCCATCATGCTTTGACTTGCCTGACCTAGGTCCTAATGTCACCTTAAATTGAGACCTCGTTATGCTCAAATGCTTCATAAGTTCACTAGTTTCGAGGATACATATCAGTTTATGAGAAAATTTGAGGAAATATGCTCCATGATGCATTTTCCTAATGGCCTAAGAGAAGAAGACTCATTAGGATTAAACTTGAACCTGAAACTCAACTCGAACCTAAATCTAAATATGAATTAAAAGAAATGGCATAAAAGAGACATTTGAATGATATTTTCTATCCTCCAAGGACTTCTTTGCCATCATGCTTTGACTTGGCTAACCTAGGTCCTAATGTCACCTTAAATTGAGACCTCGTTATGCTCAAATGCTTCATAAGTTCACTAGTTTCGAGGATACATATCTGTTTATGAGAAAATTTGAGGAAGTATGCTCCATGATGCATTTTCCTAATGTATCTCTTAATATGGTTGGAATGAAACTATTCCTTTTTGCTTTCAAAGATGTTGCTAAAAGATGGATGTATGACTTGGTTGCTAATTCTATTTCTACTTGGAATGATTTTGTTAAGTTGTTCTTGAGAAAATATTTTTCCAGTGCCAAAACTATAAAGTTAAGGAATGAAATCAATCAACTTGTTCAATTAGTTGGCTTAAGGTCCTCACCACAGTTTAGAACAACTGCATCTTCGTCAAATTATTTATGAAAAGTTTACCAACAAACTAAAACTATGTTAGAGTCCACGTGTTAGCATGACTTTCTTCCTAAGAGTGCCACTGCTGTTTGAAAATTTTAAGATGACTTCATTGAGAATACCATGTAATGGGAGACCTACTAGAGATAACGACTTAAGCTCTAGGTTTGATGGTGTGGTGGGATGCATGTTGATTCTAATGTAAGTCATCTTGAGTCTAAGATTGCAGTCTTAGAGAAGATGTTAAAGGGTTATCTATTCATCAACTATTGAAGAAGATTTTTCGGCAGTGAGAAAAGGAGAATGTCATCCTTTGAGATGATAGAGGATTACTTAGTTTTGACTCGCTTCTGGAGGGAATTAAGATGATTCACTAATCTAAATTACTCTAAAAAGCAAGTCTAATAATCTAATCTACTAGAGATTCTAAGTTATATTTAGTGAAATCATTCTAAACTATTCTACTAGCCTTAAACAAGCAATTAACACAAAAAACACATAGAAAAGGGTGGTCATAGGGCATGACATGGCCACTGGCATGACATGGCCACCAATACAAATATTTCCCAACAATCTTCAATATATAACCTTAAAAGAAAAATCTAACCTAAGATTAATGATTATCTACTCTAATAATAGGCAATAAAAGTAAAGAGAGAGAAACTTACCCACTAATGGAATCCATCTTGGTGATGGTTTTGTTTACTCTATATCCAATAAATCATGAATTAAGCATCATTGAAGATCAATAAGTTCCAACTAACTTCCATTGATGAACCTTAAAACTTGAGACTTCATAACCATAGTTGAATCAATGAAAAAGAGCTTTGAAGAATAGATGAATAACAAAAGAAAGATCAAAGTTTTGAGGAGTGGATTAATGACTCAAATTACTTGGACTGTACCAATAATCTCCCCATAACCCTTGTTCATCAAAACCCATTTATTTGGGGGATGATATTTGGGGTTTAAAAAACAGATGATTGTTGAGAGTTTAGAAGGGAGAAAATAAAATTAACACTAATTTGAGGAAGAGCATTAAATCAATGCATGAATTGAGGCAAATGATTCAATTTTATTAGTGGAGGCTTTTGAGTCTACAATGAACTACTAGAAAGAGAAAAACTATAAAAAAAATTAACTCAGATAAAACCTTCAGAAAATATCTTCTCCCCCTTTTTCTTTACCCTAAATGTTATTTAAGTAATTGCGACCCAACAAAGTGATATGGGCGTGCTAGGTGGTAGGGTCTAGGCATGTCATCCTTCTGCCTTCAGTTCTTAAGCATTTCTTCAAGTTCCCTAAAATGGGGAGGTGGCACGGGCATATGACGTGGCAATAAGTTGCCCGTGCCATTTTGTTGCTCCTATGTTCTATGTTGTTTTCTTATGTGGCACAGTTGGAAAAAGGGTTGGCATGCCTGCTGCTCCTTTTTAGCACATTCGTAGCTTTAGGCTTCTAAATGGGGTGTAAATTACTGCAACTTTGGACTTCTTTATTTCTAAACCTACCAAACACAGATGTTAATAAGTTACTATGTTAAGAGTTATTTATCAGCTAAAATCAAGCACAAGGGATGTTAAAATAGTTCAATTAGAAATTGAACAAATACCCTTACATGTAGATTTTGCTCACCCTCAAGTAAAACACGAGGCAATAATCTTTTCATTGGCGTAACGGTTGCATTTAGCATATGCAACAAACCCTTTAAACCCCTTTGCCCCCCCAAGTGGAAGAGTGCGGTCTCGTAAGGTTTTATAGAAGACATACACACAAAGTCTTTGAAGAAGAAAAAGAGAAGACAAGGAAAAATTGAAAATCTTTTTGTTCTTTTTACAAAATTTCGCAAAGCAAGTCCATGGAGTGATAATACACTCCTCTAATAAAGGACGCACCCTATTGACAAAGATGTGCTTAGCACGTGCACAGGTACACAGCTAAGATCCTTGGTCCTCTTAGATTGCAACCATGCATTCATACTACCCGTTTTTAACGATGAGCAAGTAATGGCTAACTGACTTTCGATTACGTGAACTTTCTTCCCATGTGTTTTAAAGTTGATATAGTTCTTTTCAATCTCATTCCAAAAGATGCACTCTACTAATAGTTTGACCTCACTCTCATTCTCCACCATTAAGGTACATATGTGAGTTGCTGATCAAGAGGACTTTTATAGGTTGTAAGGAGGCTCAGTTGAGGATAGGGAGTGGACACATGTTCTAGAAGAAATGAGGAGCTACCTAGCCAAAACTAATTGGCCACAACAAATCCTGTCATGAACATCATCTACATCCCTAATAATCACTGCAATCTAATTTTTTTCCCCAAATATACAAGTTGGTGACTTAGACACCTACTAAGACCTTCATGCCAAAACCTTTATTCTTCTCTTCTTTTCATTTTTTTACAATCTCTTCCCTTTTTTGCTTTTTTTCAAAGAGTGGAACATCAACACTTGATATCCAATTTATTCTTTTTTCACCACAGAACATCCTCTCCCAATAATGACCCTTTTAATTGGCATCGATCTTTAGTCCTGGCTTAGGTTTGGAATATCATGGTCATCTAAGGGTTAAAGAAAATGATTCACATAAAGAAAATAGTTATAATTAAGGCTCAAAAGGGTAATAAGGGGTACCATAAACCACATGGGAAGGCTTGTTGGGTAATGTGGTTTCATGCTTCCACAATGAATGTCTCTTTCCCTTTATAATTCATGCAAATGCAATATGTGATCTCAATGAGAGTTGGGGAAAAATCTAGACAATGACAACTTTGAATGAGTCTCTAATAAGTGCTTAGTGTGTACATCTTTTAACACTATTTTATGTTAATTTTTGGGAGAATTATGTGCTTAATATTATTATTTATACTCCCATTCTCGATTATGCTTGGATACAATTCTTTGATGGGTTTTACAAGATTTAAAGCCTTTTTACCCGGCATTTGACCATAAATAGATGTATTTTGACCTCCCTCACGGGCACCTACGAGTTGCTACGCCCGTGGAGGAAGAAAAGAGCAGAAAGCTGATTCCAGCCCAGACTATGATCGGACTGTGGTACCTGCCACGGACGATGGTGAGCATAAAACTGCTGCCTCTTCGTCTTCCTTTGGCTGTGTGTCTGAGATCAATCAAGCCCCTCTAGAAAAGGGCCTGTTGCGCAGTAGTAGAACAAGAACAACAACAAAAGCATAGATTAGAGCTTTAGCATAGTTTTCTTTTTCGTCTCAAATTTTGTTGTTTCTTTTAGGATTTCTAGTTTGATTTTAGTTTTGGTGAGAAATCTTGAGTGTATATGTTTGGCTTTCGAGGTGGTTTGAAGCCCTTGGTTGAAGGCCATCTCAGTCAAACCTTTCTCTCAGATTTCGCCATTTGTTAGTTAGTTTGTTTGATTCTTAATCATGTGTGAGCAGTTTGCTTTTTGTCTAGGGATTTAGTAGTTTATGCAAGCGTTGTTGGATCATGTTTTAATTTATAGAACTATTCTTGTTTTCATGATTGGTTTGATTTCATAATGCCAAGTGTTATTCATGTTGTTAGTGAATTTTTGGGTAGAATTTGCTTGCTTACTTGAAACAAACGAATGAAAAACTGAAACGTCATATTTGATTGTTGGACTGCTTGATTAAACCTAATGTGGAGTTGTCTTAAAAGAGAGGTTTGCATGTGAGGAGGACTAGAGAATAAACGAAGATATTTAACTTGAATTAAAGCAAATTAGTTTAGAAGAACGACTTTTGCTTAGTTTAGGCAAATTTGATTGATTTCGAAAGAATAAATCAAATCTCTGGATAGATTGCAATTCCTCGAGATTAACCGATTAGAGAAAAGCAAATGTTATTCGCTTTGATCCAGTACCCTTTCATAACTATGAGAATTCCTAGACATATTTTCTCCTTGATTGATTTAGAATAGTGAATTACAAGTTGTTAAATCGAACCCTTTGAATTACAATTTTACTCAGCACACTCTGACAGAGAAGACTCAGTAAGTTACCTTAGTCGCTGAGAAACGATATCTTTATCTATACTACGGCTTCCCATGCACTTGTGGTAGGTGGATCAAGTTTTTCGCGTCATTGCCAGGGACTAAACTGTTGGCTATTGAGTTAGTCTTGCAAAAGTGACGAAGTATTTCATTGTCTTTTATTATTTTTTTCTTTTCTTGTTTAATTGTGTTGGTAGTGTTGGTGATAGTGCTTGCAGAAAATTTTCCTGTTTATGCGAAGTCTGATCTTGTATAAACCTGATCTTGAGATTGAAAAGACTTTCCGCTTAAGGAGGAAAAAGCAAAGGATTGAAGAACAAAGATGTGAGGTTAAAAGGAATCCAACAAGCATGGCGGGTGAAGGAGATAACCGAAGGAGAACGCTTCGTGATTTTATTACTCCTGGAGTCCAAGGGATCGCCTCAAGAATTGCTCGCCCTACTGTTGATGCCAATAATTTCGAGCTCAAACCAACACTCATGTCGATAGTGCAGCAATCCCAGTTTGGAGGAATGCCTTTGGAAGACCCGATTCTGCACCTCTCGGTCTTTTTAGAGGTGTGCGATACATTAAAGCTTAATGAAGTCTCCACTAATGCGATTCACCTGCGCCTATTTCCTTTCTCCTTGAGGGATAATGCAAGGGCCTGGTTACACTCGTTGCCATCTGGGTGCATTACCACCTGGGATGATTTGACAATAGCCTTCCTCGCTAAGTTTTTCCCTTCGAGCAAAACAACAAGCTTGAGAAATTAGATCCCAATTTCCTACAAAAAGATGAAGAGACACTCTATGAAGCCTGGGAGCAAATTTTAAGATTTGCTATACTTAAGCCCCCATCATGGTCTTTAATGTTGGATGATTATCTAGGCCTTTTATAATGGCGTGACCCAGTTTGTGAGGTTTACTATTGATGTGGCGGCAGGAGGAACCTTGATAAGCAAAATAAGGGATGAAGCCTATAATCTGATTGAGGAAATGACACTCAGCAATTTTTAATGGTCCACCAAACGAGGCCAACCCAAACTAGTTAGAGAAAAGCTTGAAGTTGATGTGCTTACTTTACTTTCTACTAAAGTAGATGCTATTGCTCAAAGACTTGACTGAATGAATGTTAATGCTGTGAATTCTAGTGCCCCTTCCACTTGTGAAATTTTGTGGTTCTGTTGAGCATGTAACTTTAAACTGTTAAGTGGGGAGTCCTTTTTCCTAAGACCCTAATGAAGTTAACTATGTTCAAAATTCCAACTCGAGACCGGTCAATGACCCTTATTCTAATACATATAATCCGAGTTGGAGAATCATCCGAATTTCTCCTATAGATCTAATCCAAACCCATCACTTGTGCCCCTTATGAATGGTAGACCACACCCTGGTTTTCAAAGGTCCTCGTTCCCTTCTTAACTACCTCAAAAGTCCAATTTAGAAGCAATGATGGAAAGTATGCTTATGACACAACAAAAATAGGATAAGTGCATTAAGTAATTAACCTCAAAGGTTGATGTGCTTACAACTCATAATAGGATGTTAGAAGCCCAAATTGTCCAAAAAGCTACTTTTTCATCTATGCCCCTGGACAAACTTCCTAGCAAGCCCAAACCTAACCCTTGTAAGCATTGTAACTGCATCACTTTGAAGGAAGAAATAGAGGACTTAATTGACCCCGAGGATGTACCAATGGAAGAGGGTGGGGAAATAATCATGGCTAGAAGTAAGGAACGGAACAATGGTGGCAAAATTACCACATTTGAAGAGAATGACACTACAGAGTTTTCTATTCCCTATATTATAGGAAAAGTAGAAGCTGAGAGAGCTCTATATGATCTAGGTGCAAGCGTTAGTATAATGCCATATTCTTTGTTTCATAAACTTTACATAGGACCATTACTAGCCACACCTTTTTCACTACAATTAGCTAATGGTTTTGAGACGCAACCTATAGGCAGATTGGACGATGTGCCCGTCAACATAGGAGATATTTGGGTATTGGAGGACTTTATTATAGTGGATATGCCTGAGACCGACGATGCTCAAATTATCCTAGGTCAGGTCATTTTGGCTACAGCTGGGTGCCACATTGATGTGAGAAAGGGACGGATTACATTTGAGGTGGAAGGGCGCCATGCTGGGTTTAGTCATACGAAGGAAGACATGGTTTCCCCTAATTCTTCTTTATTGGATGCATTACCCCTTTCCCCTGAGATTGATATGGAGGATGTCTTGAATTGTGATAATCCTCCTGACTCTGGCTAGATCTCTTATGAGGATCCTGACTAACGGTATGTTAAAGTGGAGTTTCCTACTCCTATACCACCTAACATGCTTGAGTTGAGGTCCCTATGCCTAATGAGTCTTCTATGAGCAACTATTGTAGGTTCATGCAAGCAGTTCTCTCTATGCCTGCCATGGAAGGATTTGATGTAGATTTTGATTTGGGGGTTGAACAGGTTCATAGTGACTCGCCTGATAAGGCATGAGTGTGCTTTGTTTTGTATGCGGATTATGCGCTTTGGAACCATATCATGAAAATGAAGGACCTTCAGCCTGAACTTTTACAGTGGTACCTTCGACTGAAGAAGTTTGGCTTTGTGGTCCGGGATAAAGTCAATGTCTATACACTATCTGATCTAGACCAAGCATAGAAGAAGGGTCAAGCTCTTGACCTTAAACAAGAGCTTCTTGGGAGGCGACCTAAGTTCTTTTTCCTTTTTTCTTTCCTTACCTTTTATTTTTACTATTTTTGTAGTTTGTTAAAAAAAAAGAGAGACAAAACAGGAAAAAAAAAAAACTATGAATAAAATGTTAGCCACCATGGCTCGATCCCTAGAACCACGACCGTGGGATGCCACCCAGAAAAATAAAAAAATAAAAATATAGTGGTCTAGCAGACACCATGATCAAACCATGGTGAACCCACAATCCATCGTGTACTGCTATAGCCCACGGTCTAGGTTTTTGATCGTGGTTCCCATTCACCTCCCTGACACTTCATCTTCAACCTCTCAACACACTCTTTCTCTACCTCTATTTTCTCTCTTTAAACTCTCCATATCTCACATCTTTAATCTTCCTCATTTTATCACCATTTTCACTCAATTTCACCCAAAATCATCCCCTTTCATTCAATCTTTCATCTTTCTCCATAAACTCCCTCTCTTTCTTCTTCTTTTTCTTCAAACTCATCTCATCCACCATACCCATCCTTTACTTTTATCTTTTTCTTTTTCTTTTTCCTTAATTTCTTCATTTTCTTCTTCAAATTTTCTTATTTAGTATTTAGATTTGGTTCTTATTTATTTTTTACAACAATGGTAGCAACTAAGAGACAAAGGAGCACCAAGGAGGTTGGTTCATCATATCAAGCACCACCTCAACCTTAAAAGACATCCCAAACTACACGTGCTAGAGGTAACATTCCTCACCCTCTTGGCTTGACACATCCAGATTATATTGCTAGGTACAATTGTTTAAATGAACACATGGTTGTAGCAACTAGATATTATGATTAGCATTTGTTAGCCTGATTAGGAATGTTAGATGATATTAGATGGTTGTTTGCAAGAGGTGATATGGGACACTTTTTAGAAATGAAAGAGCATACATATCGGGACATGACCCATAGAATTCTTAAGTATACTCCATGTAGAGGTCACTAGAAGGCCTTAATGTCAAGCTAGATATATATTATTTTATTTACAGGGTCAATTTTACGAGATGAACTTAGGTGCCTTTAACAGCATTTTCAGTTTTCCACCTAGCATGGATTTACCGCACCACCAAGTCGCCTGCTAATTCAAACCAAATGCGTCATGGGATGAACTTTTTGGGAGTGTTAGGTATAGCACCAGTTCATCAAAATGCACACATATTAGGAACCCTTGCATTAGAGCAGCCCACCGTATTTTGGCTTATTCCCTTTTTGCTCGGGACAATAGTCTGAATGTCCCGAGATCATCTAAGTTGTACTTTTTATCCTGTATGCTTGATGGAGTCCAGCATGACCCAGGTTCATTTTTAACCAGGCAATTGCATAGTGCTACTGTTAGAATAAGGTAGGATAGTCATTGGTGGGATTGTGACTACTATTGCTAGATTTTTAGGAGTTGAGCCCAACCCTGAGGGTAGAGTTTCCAGGTCCGAGTGGTTAATCAAGCTGCTTTTGAGATTATGAACTTTTTGTAAAGTTGAGACTGACCGTTTATGTTGGATTCACCCTGAGGACTAGCTTTTGTCGCTTTCTAATGTTGATCGAACCACCCTACTTCATCGAGGTAACTTTATTCGGTACCTGGTGATGAGGGGGTTGTTCGACCCGCACCCCATCATCCAGCCCGTCACTCTAGTCAAGCTGGACCTAGTTCTTCCTCTCAACCACCCTTCCTGACTATTTTAACCAAGGCACACTTTGATCCATTCAAGAGGAGAAAGTTTCCCTCGGAGCATTTGTTGCTTCTGAAAATGCCACTCTTTGGGACTTTGTCTAAGAGCGCCATGATGAGCTTCGTGGGTTGCTTGCTTCCTAGATACAATATTTCCAAGACTATAGGGCATGTCTAGAGATCTAGTGGGATTGACATATCTTTTATGGTCAACCACCCCATCCTCCGCCACCACCCCTTTTCTAGTTGCTCTGTGCTACCCCCTTCTCTTTTTCTATTATGCACCCACATTGAGGACAATGTGTGATTTAAGCATATGGGAGTTAGTCATTATATTTGGCATGTTTGTACTTTGTATATGTAGTTAGTGGTAGTTTTTATAGTTTTTGATTTTGGTTTTAGTTTTGTTTAATAGTGCATTTAGTTTTCTTTTTATTCTAGGTTGCATTTTAATTTTTTTTGAGTTCCTTTGCAATTTAGTTTTCATTGTTAGAAAGAGTCAAAAACCAAATTAAAAAAAATATGAAAAGAAAGATAAACAAAAAAAATCCCTCCAATGATGATCGTTATAGATTTGGTAGGCTTCTATGGTTTAGTTTGATCCTGTGATTCTCCCGAATTATGCATAAAATATTTGTGAATGAGTTTTTTGAGTTGAATTCCATGTTTTGACCACATGTTGAATGCGAGTTGTTTTAACTCGATGAGTCTTTACATGATTTTGGCATGTGTTCGCTAGTGAGCTAGTTTTGACCTTGGTAGATGTCGCATGAGATTTGGGGCTTTCAAAGGCTATTCATCAATTTAGTCTCATATTTTCTTTCATGCGTGACTCTTCCTTGATGTCATTCCCTTAGAACTTGCTTTGATTCTCATTCAAAACCACATTTTGCATATGTGCTTAGACAATATGATTGAGATAATTTATTTATTTTTCTTTGATTTGTTGAAATCCTACGTCCAAATAGTCACCTTTGTTGTGTATTGTATCCTTTGCTAACCCTTTTGAGCCTATATCCGTTTTTCTTGATTTAAACCTCCTATTATAGTCCATGGCCAAATACTTACCTTTAAGCCAAAACTAGAGGAGTGTTTCATCCTTTTGCATCATAGGACACTAGTAAGGTGGATTGTTACTTTTAGTGAATTTTAGCTGTTTGGTGAAGGGATGTGAGATTTGGATAAATCCCCTATTTTATTGTACAAAGTTTGGAGAAGAGTTGAAATTTAATATTCATTATGGATCTCCTCTTGGCTATCCTTTTTGGAAAAAAAGAAAGAGCAAAAGGGTCAAAAACAAAAAACAAGAATGAAAAAAAGGAAAACAAAAATGAGGAAAAAAACAACAAAAAAAAAAAATGTTAGCCTTGTTGCGATTGTACGTTATTGTTAATGTAATTTTCGACTCTTTCTCTCTTCAATGTGGGATTTATTTTGTTGATAAAATGTAATGGTCTAAGAAGGATGTAGTATGATGCATTAGAATTGTTTAGCTCTTAGTCTTAGCTTCTAGCTCTTGATTTCCAAACCATTTGTTCCCCTCTTACCTTTACCCATAGCCACATTACAACCCTATGAAAGTCCTCATAATTGTCTAGTGAGTTTGCATTTTAGTGATGGTAAATTTGAGAATCTTGTCAAGCTTATGGTAGATTTGAGTTTAAGGAATGAGAATTGAGAGAACCTTCATTATTATTGAACACATGAGTGATGAGAGCCACATAACTATAATAATGTTCTACTGGCCTTGCTACCCTTAGTTATTTCATGTGTTGAAATGATTTTATTTGATGATTTGGGGGAAGATTGGTTCAAGTTTGAAATTGTGGTCTATCAAAGGGTTTTCGAAAATTTCATTCCTTCATCTGTTTATTAATTATTTTTGCATATTTTTAGGCTACCATTGGATCAGCTTTGTCATTTGAATGTTACTATGTCTATCTTGAGGAGGTTATGTATAGGTTTTTTTTTTTTTTTTTTTAAGCATTGCTTGAGGACAAGCAGCCATTTAAGCATAGGGGAGTTTGATAAGTGCTTAATGTGTACATCATTTTAAGGCTATTTTGTGTTAATTTTTAGGAGAATTATATGCTTAATAATATTATTTATACTCCTATTCTCGATTTGTGCTTGGGTATAGTTGTTTGATGTGTTTCGCATGATTTTCAGCCTTTTTACCAGTATTTGACAATAAATAGATGTATTATGACCTCCCCTATGGACACCCATGAGTTGCTACGCCCGTGGAACAAGAAAAGAGCAGAAAGCCGGTTTCAGCCCTGACCACGGTCGGACCGTGGTACCTGCAACGGACCATGGTGAGCATAAAACTGCTGCCCCTTCGTCTTCATTCGGCTGTGAGGCTGAGATCAGTTGAGCCCCTATATAAAAGGGCTCGTTCTACAACAGCAGAACGAGGACAACAACAAAAGCATATATTAGAGCTTTAGCATAGTTTTCTTTTTCTTCTTAATTTTTGTTATTTCTTTTAAGATTTCTAGTTTGATTTTAGTTTTGGTGAGAAATTTTGAGTGTATGTGTTTGGTTTTCAAGGCGGTTTGAAGCCTTGGTTGAAGGCTATCTCAGTCAGATCTTTATTCAAATTTCACCAGATTGTTGGTTAGTTTATTTAATTTTTAATCATATGTGAGTAGTTTACTTTTTGTCTAGGGATTTCGTAGTTTATGTAAGTGTTGCTGGATCATGTTTTAATTTATAGAATTGTGCTTGTTTTCATGATTGGTTTGATTTTGTTCTGTCAAGTGTTATTCATGTTGTTAGTGGATTTTTGGCCAGAATTTACTTGCTTACTTGAAGCAAATGAATGAAAAAATGAAAGGTGATATTTGGTTGTTGGACCACTTGATTAAACCTAACATGGAGTCGTCTAGAAAGAGAGATTTGCATGTTAGGAGGACTAGAGAGTAATCGAACATATCAAATTTAATTAAGGTAAATTATTTTAATAGAACGACTTTTGCTTAGTTTGGACAAATTTGATGGATTTCGAAAGAGTAGGTCAAATTTCGGGATAGATTGCGTTTCGTCGAGATTAACCGATTAGAGAAAAGCACATGTTAGTCATTTTGATCCAATATTCTTTCATAACTACGAGAATTCCAGACATATTTTCTCTTTGATTGATTCAGAATAGTGAACTAGAAGTTGTTAAATCGAACCCTTTGAATTAGAATTTTACTTAGCACACTCTGACAGACAAGACTCGGTAAGTTACATTAGTCCATGAGAAACGGTATCTTTATCTATAATATGGCTACCTGTGTGCTTGCGGTAGTTTGATCAACGTCTAATGGAAGAAAGCAAAATAACCATAAGTGATAAAGTGGTCTAATTTGGCTCAAAACTTCATCAGTTCACATATGATACTTACTCTTATATATTGGGTCAAAACCAAACACGAGTTACCAAAAATTTAGACCTAATATCTATCATACGCACCCTAATTACATGGCATTCGAATCCAAGGTAAAAGTGATCATTATGACCAAAGTTGCACATTCCCCCTAAAAACTCACCATTTATAAGAAAAATTAGAAATTTTTTTGGAGTTTTTGAATTTTTTCCCACTTTTTCCTTTCTTTTTCAAAAATGTTAGAGGAATGACTTCCTCATCCCTACATTGTAAATGCATAATGTCCTTATTGCGGGAGTAGGAGTCCTAAAAAGAAAAGAAAAGAGAAGAAAAGGAAAAACGGAAAGAAGAAGTATGAATAAATAAGAGAGAGGAAAATACCTTGTATGAGATAAATGACACAAGATCACGATCCATGAATGCATACGTGTAATGTAAATGTAATAAGTACCCTAAATCCAACTATATACATTGCCTGTGCTCCTAGGAACCCATTAATAATGCACTACAAGTTCACAACTCATGAAATTCACACTCACAATCTATCCATATAAGCCAATCACAATCAAAGTTCACCTCAAATAGCTTTCTCACTACCACAGTATCACAACATTGGAGAATAAGGAATGAGAAAAAAAAGATGCACATTAAATAACCTAACCTGAACAAAGTGCCTCCATCAAATGTTCACATGGAATGCTCCTCTAAAATGTAAATATGATATGAAGAGTAAGGAAGGGGTGAGGGATACAACTCACAATCAGTGGGCCACATTAGGCCTAGGTGGTGGCCAAAGTGCTTAGGGTAATGATGAACTCCCTTGATTTTCGATGAATGTGTGATGCTGCTCTTCCCATTACCGGATGGATTCTCATTATCACCAAATGAGCTCATTCATCCTCTATCACTCCTCTAATTCGTGGGCCTCTCTTATGGCTTGTTCCTCTTCTCGCCTTATGCTCATTAACTCTCTCTCCTCTTGGCGGTCAACGAAACCTCTAAAATATATGACACCCTCCTCAATAGAATCCATATGCCTTGCGATACAGTGAATATGTTGTCTTATCTCGGTGTAACCCTCTTGTAGGTCGGCTACCTGTACTTAGAGGTTGGAGAAAGACTGGAGGAATGCACTATCAAAGGTTATATGCGCCGAGGAGGGGGAATCCCCCATTTCGAATGAAGATGGTTGATGGAATTGGGGTTGTTGTGTGGGATTATTCACCACTTGCATGGCATTCCCCTCGTGGCCCTTGTATTCCTTCTCTTCGCCTTCTCCCTTATTATCATCATGCCCCTTATTAATGTCTTATCCCATAGCCTCCTTGTAGATGACCACCCCATCACAAGACCAATTACTCTTATTAGCTATTGCTGTCTGTGCCGTATTAAGAAAAATAAAGAGTATTTATTTATGGGGGTATTTGTAAGTGTCACCCTTGGTATCAATCATGGTCGTGTGGCCCAATGTAGAGCAAGCAAGATTTCCTTTTAATAAATGAGATTCAAGGGACCTAAGTTCCCCACCATAATTTAATGCTTGGGCTAGAGTGGTGATTGTGCCTCAACACCGATTATATTTTGGTGGGTTGTTTAGCCAGCCCTGCAAGATAGAGAATGATGAAAGCACCGGTGCTTATATGTGTGCCAACCAAAGCACACCAAATAATGAACAACTCTACTTTCCTACACACATTTTGGCAATCTTAATGGTGAAAGATAATATTTGTCATCGAACATTGTAAGTAGCGAATGTTGATATTACATATACCCGTGACCTTTGCTCTACTAGAGTCAAATACTCGAGGTCTTCCAAACCTATCAGAATATGTCTTATCACTTGGAACAAGTGATGCTTAACTAAGCGGGGTTGGATTTTCATCAATTAGGGATGTCTCTAAAGGCATCGGCATGCACCGAAAGGTGAAAGAGCTTATTAAACCCTCTTAAACTTATTTTATGATCAGTATTGAACATACAAAACTGATTAGCACCTCATTACCTTGATAGGATCTAACCTAATCCACATGAAGGGAAGTCAAGAGTTTAAGCACAAGTCTATCATATGACGCACATTTCATTTCCACATAATTAGGTGAATGCAAATTATCTAGTAGGGTACCTAAATCATCTAACATTCTCAATGCCCTTAATGATTCCACATGCCAATATTTTGCTGTAAAGTCATCCTACTACTCAATTTCTTATATTTAACTCTTTGGTCATCATTTACAAATTGTAAGCCCCAAGTACTTAGAGGAAGGATTAAGGGAAAGGCATTAGACTTACCTTTGCCCCTTGTTAGTGTATTTAAAGAAGAAAAAGCCCTTATTGACTTCTTTAGGAGGGAGAGTGTTGTGAAAGCTTCACCCACTCTATTTTTGCCCATGCTGGGAATCCTTACTTAGATGGAATTGATGAATCTAGTTCCTCGTGCTCCAAATTGCTTTTTCCAAGCCTGATTTGTGTTGAAATAGCGTTAAGTGATAAGCTGTCTTTTATACTACCTTCAACCTCCGCAATTTATGTTAGAGTTTTATAGAGAGAAAGTGGGCAAATGGGGTGAAAGAAAGAGATGAATGTCGGTAGAAATTTTATAGGAAGTAGAACTTTTTAGGGAAATTAGAAGAATTTAATATAGAGAGAAAGTAGGTAACTGGGGCGAAAGAAAGAGATAAATGTGGTTAGAAATTTTGTGGGAAATAGAAATTTTGAGGGAAATTAGAAGAATTTAGGAAGATATGTAATGATTAAGGTGAGATTTGAGTGAGGAGTAAGAGGGTAGATGAAGAAAGTTTTGGGTAGGCAGAGAAAGGGGAAACAAGAATAGAGGAAAATGAGGAAGAAGGAAGAAAAAGTTGAGTTTTTGATGTAGTAGGTGCATGGCATGGAGATTTTCTTTCCAGCATTCTATAGCCTATGATCTGGCACGCTTGTGCCAGGTGGCACAATCTCACTGTACCAAATCATTGTTGCTATTTTACTTTCCTTTTTCTATGGCAAGGGAATGCCACTTGGCATGGGCTCCCATTGCCATTTTTTTGCCAATCCTTTTTCATCATCTCCACTTTTTCTTGCTTTTCTCTTCTCTCTTTTCTTCCCACTCTTGTTTTCTTTTCATATGTATTATTTTTTTCTTTCTCCTTTTCTCTTCTCATTTGTTTTTGCTTTTTTTATTTTTTCAACACACACTCCATACATAGTCATAACTATTCACATATGTGCATCAAGATGAGATATTGCCTACTTGCATTAAGAAGGCTTATGGAGTAAGAGACATTCCACATCCTCTTTACTAGGCATTTCAAAGAATTCCTTTTACCTATGCCCATTAACTTAGAATGTGTGGTTATTAGCAGGGTCCTTGATCTCAATTGCTTCGTAAGGAAACACTTTTGCGATCACAAAAGGACCTATCCATCTAGACGTAAGCTTTCTACGAAATAGGTGAAGTCCAGAGTCAGATATATTGTTTTTTTGGCCCCAGAGAGAAATCTTTTCTATAATGCGCTTGTCATGAAAGATTTTTTCCCTTTCTTTACTCAATCTAGTGTTCTTATAAGCTTCCCTTCTAATCTCCTCAAGTTCATTTAAGCTCAACTTCCTCTCTTCACCTACAGCTTTCAAATCATAATTAAAGGTCTTAATTGCCGACCAAGGTCAATGGTCAGGCTCAACGAGTACACGACAAGAATGACCATAGACCACCCTATAAGGGAGTCTTAAGGGCTATTTGGTAGGCCCACATAAGATTTTATTTGCCCTACCCCTTATATTTTTTTATCATAGTCATCTCTAAGATTTGCTTGATTTGACAGCTGGACACTTCTACATGAACATTTGTTTGAGGGTGATATGGGTTGGCAAGAAGGTGGATGATGGAGCACCTTCTTAAGAAGGCGTGAAAGGACCTATTATCAAAATGAGTTCTTTAGTCACTTATAATAGTATGAGACATCGCACAACAGGCAAAAATGTTCTACAATAGGAATCTAATGTCAAGTATCATTTGTCCTCATGGAGATAACCTCAACTCCCTTAGATGCATAATCGATGCAAACAAGAATATATTTATTCCCACACATCAAATATGTATACCACAACAATAGGGGTGAGGGGCGTCATATCCTTCCTACTAATTTTCCCTAATTATTGATAATGCAGGCAATGTTAACAATATTCTTGGGCACCCTTGAATAGGGCTAGCTAATAAAAACCACATTGAAAAATTTTATAGCAGTCATCCTTTAACTAAAGTGCCCCCCACATGTAGGGTCATGACAAAATAATAGGACACTAAGAATTTACTCATTAGACACACGCCTTCTAATGATTTGGTCTTGGTAACACTTGAACAAATAGGAATCATCTCTTATGAAAAACCTAATCAATGCATGGAGATGTGCCTTATCATCTTTAGTCCATTTCCTAGGCATTCTCCCCAGCTAAGTAATTGATAATGTCAGCATATCACAGCTCCAATTAAGCCCTAACAAGCTGTTCATCTGGAAAAAAATTCACAAATAGGGGTTTCTTGTGCATCATCAATCACAATCCTAGATTGATGATCCACTAAGGAGCTTTCGGACCTCTTTTGGTCTTTAATTTCAAAATCAACTCTTGAAGTACCATTATCCATCGAATAAGTCTAGGTTTGACATCCTATTTGTCAAAAAGTTTTTTTCAAAGTGGTACATTCCCTAGAAACAATCACAAACAATCGAGCCCTATGAGGTGGGGTTTAAACTTTTCAAAACCAAAGACTATCGCTAAAAACTCTTTCTTGGTCATAGTGAAGCTTACTTGCATTTCTTTCAAAGTATAACTCGCATAGTAAACTACATGGGGCTTCTTATCAACTCTTTGAACTTTTTAAAACGAAAGACTATCGTTAAAAACTCCTTGGTCATGGTGAAGCTTAGTTGCACTTCTTTCAAAGTATAGCTTAAATAGTAAATTACATGGGGCTTCTTATCAACTTTTTGACCAAAAACTACCCCTACCAAGTTAGATGCATCCCACATGAGCTCAAATTGCTATCCCCAAATGGAAAGATACAAAATGGGAACTGTGGTTAATCCTTTTTTAAGCTTCGTAAATGCCACTTCACACTCCTTTAAGAGGTGGAAGGACACATCCTTAGATAGGAGTGAAAACAAGGGCTTACCAATCTTGCTAAAGCCTTAACCTTCAATAGAAATTGGTCTGTCTATGAAAAGAACGACTGCCTTTCGCATAAATGGGGAGGGGAAGGTTTGTAATCAAATCCACCTTGGCCTTGTCTACCTTATCCTCTCAATTGAAATGATATGACACAAAACAATCCCCTTTTTTCATAAAATGACATTTTTCTCAATTAAGGGTCAAATGCTTATCTCGACACCTTTTTAATACCTTTTCCAAGTTAGGCAAGCAATCAAGAAAAGAGTCCCGTAAACGGAGAAATCATCTATAAAATTTCAAGACATTACTAAACTAAATTAAAAAATGTGTATATCATACACCTTTAAAAGGTTGTTGGAGCATTGCATAGACCAATGACATCCTTCTAAAGGCATAAGTGCCAAAAGGGCATGTAAATGTAGTCTTTTCTTAGTATACGAGGGCAATAGGACATGGGTGCAGCCGGAATAATCATCAACAAAGCAATAAAGAGCTTGCCCATCTAGCGTTTCTAGCATTTGATCCAAAAGGGTAAAGTGAAGTGGTCCTTTCTGATGGTGGAGTTTAACTTTCTATAATTAATGCATATCCTCCACTTAGATTGGATTCTCGTGGGAATAAGTTCAACCCCGTTGTTCTTAATTATAGTAATACTTATCTTTCAAGGAACAACTTACATGGTACTTACCCACTCACTATCCAAGATGGGGTAAATGATGTCACGATCCAACTACTTAAGAATTTCCTTCCTCAACACTTTTTGTAAGGTAGGGTTCAACATTCTCTGTCTGTCACGGTAAGGCTTAGTATCATCCTCAAGATGAATCCTAAGTTACACAATGGTAGAACTGATGCCTCTAATGTCTCCCCAAGTCCACCTTAAAGCTTCTTTGTTTTCCCTAAACAAGTCAAGGACTTGGGTTTTTGATCCAGATTCATATCATTAGTAATTATCACCAGGAAAGACTCATATAGGCCCAAGAATACATATTTGAGTATATTAGAAAGGGGCTTCTGTTCAAGAGATGAATATAAAGGCACAATAGCAATGCCTCATCATATGCAGATGGGAGAGAAGTGATGGATAAGAATGGATGCATGTATCAAGTGATCACATTGATCCTCAAATGCAAATGTGTCATATTCGGGCTCATATTATGCAAAGTGACTCATGCACACAAGACATCATTTCCTCTTCATGATCAAATTCTACTTCTTCTAAAGAAAATTGACCTACCCAATTAAGAGTGGAATGCTCCACATCATCAAATCCCACATGTTACGTTTGGAGGTTAAACACATTAAATTCCATTGTCATATTCGCAAAAGTTAATTTCATTTTTACATCCATACAATTAATAAGAGAATATGCAGTAGTAAGAAATGATCGACCCAGAATCACTGGTATTTCATTCTCGAGACTCACAACAACCTCAGTTTTATGCTTACCTAACCCTAATCTCTCATATAATGTGAAAGGCAAGACATTGACATTAGCAACAAGGGCAAGTAAGGCCCCATATATGTTTGATTGCCAATGACAATTGAAATTGTGAGACATCCTGGGTCCTTATACTTGACAGGACCTTGATTAGAAATGATTAAACTCACATTAGAGGTCAAAAAGGCTCTTTGGGGAACACTAGTGGCCTTCTTTGTTGTGCACAATTCTTTAAGAAAATGAGCGTAGGGGGGGCATTTTTTAAATCACATAAAGGAGGAGAATATTGATCTTAATTTGGAAAAATGTCTTCCTTATCTTGTCGACATGAGATTGAGCCTTCTTTCCTTTTAATTGATTAGGAACAAGAGGAATAGACTTAGAAATCATTGGAGAAGAAGTAAGGGTTGCCTTAGAAGGTGTAGAATTGATAGGATCCGAAGAGCCGCCCTCTTTAGGGCCTCCCATACCTTTAGGAGAAAAGGAATTGGATGGGGGAATTTTCACATCATGATAAAAACATTTTTGGGAAGTAGAAAGATAAGAAGAAGGAGAAGAGGACACATTCATATCGTTTTCACCCACATCAGTGCCCACTTTCTTACCCGGCTGTAAAGAAATCACAACATCACTTTCCTTATATCATTTAGGTCAAAAAAAGAAGAAGATAATCCTCCTCTCAGGTTCACTTCAAGTTGACTAGAAAAGTCCCTATTTCCCTATTTGATATGACTAATTGAGCAAATTGTTCACTCATGGTCTTCATCACCTTCCCATCAAACTCTCTAAGCTCTCTCATCATGCTCTCTATATCATGAAGTCTCCTGGTCATTTTGTCAAAGCCGTTGTAACTAGGAGAAGGATAAGATTGAGCAACAATCGATTGATGAAGAGGCCTTCTAGAAGCATTGTATGCCCCTTGAAATGGTGGTCGTTGACAAGAAGAGGAGGTGTTGACTTGAAACCACCTCCTTGAGCATGGCATTAAAGTATTTTGGTGGGTTCATGAAAAATTAGGGTGCTTAAACCACCGTAGGTTGTCTGTAGGAGAATAGGGGTAAAATTTCGGCTTTTGGAAAGTAACATTCACTTGTCCTTGCTCTTGGCTTGTAGTCAGTTGTTGAGCGAATAATGGACAAGTGCTTAGTAGATTAGCACTGGGAACATAAAGCCATTTGCGGAGAGGAAAAATTATTCGGTGCTTAGGAGGAAATGATACCCTTTAACATGTTCTAAACGGTGGTTAAATAAGTGTTAACATATGTAGTGTCTACCACTATATGAACCTCTCCCTTTTGCTATTAATTTAGGCACCTAAGCTATCATCACTTATGGTCTCTAATTGTAAGGTCTTTTCTACTAACTTCTCTAGAACATCACATGCCTTGGTCTCTCTCTTGTTCAAAAAACCACTTTGACACATGGATTCCACCATGGTCCTTATGGCATGGTCAACTCTTTCGTAGATTATTTGGCATAGATGCCAACACATCAGAACACTTCTAATGAGATTCGTTTTTCAATTGTATAAAGTGATTAATTTCATTCCTTAATTTCACTATTTTACCATTTGAAAAATACTTTGTTAAGAAAACCCACAAACCCATCCCATGTGGAAATGGAGTTTCCTGGTAGACTATGCATCCATTTTTTCATTAAATCTTTCAATGCAAAAGGGATGAAGCACAACTGACAAATATCTTGGGGCACATTAGGGAATTGCATAATCAAACACACTTCTTCAAATTCAGTTAGAAATAGGTAAGCAGTATCATCTCCAAATAATTTAGCATCATTGTCATATATTGGGGACTACTCGTAAATTGCTGGGAGTCTAAGATAAGATGGATTAGTGGATCTTGGGAGACAGAAGATTTTAATAGGCTTATTGCAGACGAGGGGAGCCTTAACCTTCACCCTCCACCATTGTGCTAAAAGTGAGTGCTAAGGGTTAAGTTACCTCGAGGTGAGTTATGAGGTTTCAATTTAAATGAGCCTCCTATAACTAGGTGACCTTGCCCAAACACTTATTCACCATTTTTTAAATTTTTTTGTCTTTTTCAATTTCTTTTGGATTTTTTTCTTAATGATAAAAAAAACTTTGTATAATAATCAAGCCTAAAACCAATGTAAATCCAAACTGTCTTCATCCCTGACAACGATGCCAATTAGTTGAAAAAGATTTTTCAGTGGTGAGAAAAGGGAGTGTCGTCCTATGAGATGATGGCGAATTACTTGGGTTTGACTTGATTGTGGAGGGAATTAAGATGATTCACTACCCTAAATTACTCTAAAGAGTAGGTCTAATCACTTAAACTACTAGAGATTCTAAGTTCTACTTAATGAAATTAATTAAACTAATCTACTAGTCTCAAGCAAGCAATTAACACACAAAACACATAAAAAAAGGTGATCATATGGCACAACATGGCCCGTGGTACAACATGGCTGCCAACATTTCCCAGGAATCCTCAATAGATCACTTCAAAAGAAAAATCTAATTTAAGTTAATGATTATCTACTCTAATAATAGGCAACAAAAGTGAAGATAGAAAAAATTACCCACTAATGGAATTTATCCTGATGATGGTTTTGCTTGCTCTGTAGTCAATCAATTACCAATCAAACATAATTGAATATCAATCAATTATAACTAGCTTTCATTGATGAACCTTGAAGCTTGAGATCTATAACCATAGTTGAATCAATGAAGAAGAGCTTTGAAGAATAAATGAATAACAAAAGGGATTATCAAAGTTTTGAGGAGTAGATTAATATTCAAATCCATTTAGATTTTACCAATACTCCCCCATTAGCCCTTTGTTCATTGAAACCCATTAATTTGGCGATGAGCTTTGGGTTTAAATACAGATGATTGTTGAGAGTCTAGTAGAGAAAAGATGAAATTAACACTAATCTGAGGAAGAACATTAAATCAATGTAAGAATTAAGGCAAATGATTTAGTTTCATTAATGGAGGTTTTTTTAATTTATAACGAACCATTCGTGAGAGAAAGCTACTAAAACTCAAATAAAACTCTAGCAAAATATCTCCTCTCACTTTTTCTTTAGCCTAAATGCTATTTAAGTACTCGCAACCCAGCAAAGCGGCACGTGTGTGCCAGGTGGCACGACTAGCTGTGCCATTCTTCTACCTTCAGTTTCTTTAGTATTTCTTCAAGTTTCCTACAAAGAGGAGGTGGCATGAGCTATCCATGCCATTTTCCTGCTCCTATGTTCTTTGCTATTGTTTTTGGTATGGCATATTTAAAAATGGCATGATTGCTGCACCATTTTTAGTACATTCATAGCTTCAAGCTCTAAATAGGTTAAAATTGCTCCACTTTTTTGACTTCTTTATTTCTAAGCCTACAACACAAAACGTTAATAAGTCACTGCATTAAGAGTTATTTATAGGCTAAAGGGATGTAGAAACCATTCGGTTAGAGACTGAACAACAATGCAATCCCAACCTCCCCATACTTCTTTTGGTGTCTTGTTCTTAGTGCTACACGTTAGACTATACATTGAGTTTTTGTTCTCACTTTACTCATAAGTTAGTTACTGTATAGTGTGAAGCAAATACAGCCTACCAAAGACCTAACAATGACATATTCTCTTCTTACTTTAACCTACGGTGGAGAAATCATCGTAATTTTTTTATGGAGAAGTGGACTAAATGCGTGCTTCCTAACTCCTAGCCTAGAGTATTTCCTAGAAGCAACTCCCAACATATCTCATATCCTTCTTGTGTTTACTAAAGATTGGTTTTTCACGGTATGCTTAGTGCACCTAGACCACCATCTTCTATTGCTCATATTCAACCTCGCCCTGGTCATAATGATATTGATAAGATTGGAAGGAGATCTACTACTAATATGGACAGTAGGGGTGTGCAAAATAACCCGAAAATGAAAACCGAAAAAACTGAACTGAAAAAGTAGTTAACCGAACCGAAAATAATTTCATTTTTATAAAAAAATATACATAAAAAATAAAAAAAATAGGTAAGAATGTGCACTTTTTTTATTATTTATTTTTGGGAATCAAGGTTCAATTTTTATAAAAAAGAATTTAAAAATGAAAAAATGAAAAATTTAAGCAAGAAGGTATAAGTCTTTTATTATTTGTAAATGGTTAACCGGTAATCGAACAAAAATATCGGTTAACCGAACCAAAAAACTAGTTAACCGAAATTTTCGATTCGGTTACGGTTCGAGTTTTGGATGATCCAAAATTTTCAATTCGGTTATGGTTCAGAATTTTTTTGAACTGAAAAACCAGTTAACTGATTTTTGGTCGATTAATACTCTGGTTAACTGGTTTCATACACCCCTAATAGAGAGAATGATGATTGATAATATGGAAAAGATGATGAGAATGATGACTGAATAGTTTTCTCATTTAGCATCATCTGCTAGAGAGCCAGGTACTTTTCCCAATTAGCCATAAGTTAACCTGTAAATACCTTCACACTTTCTCTGAAATTTTTCTTCTTCTATTCTTCTCATCTAGAAGCAGGTTCCTATAGTGAGTTAGGGGATACTAATAATGATGCCCTTACTAATCCCCCTTATGACCTATCTTGTGATTAAGAGGAGTCTAAGGAGAATAACTATATTGATCATTCATCTCCTAAAAATTTTCCTTCTCTTATAGTCCTTAAGAGATTCAATAAGCCCATACCTCCCTTCCTCCATAGGCTAAAAAAGAAAGACTAAACCCATGTTGATGAAACAAGAGAGACTTTCTCAAGTCAAAAAACATTCCTTTGCTTGATGATATTCGGCAGATGCCTCCTTCTACTAGGTTTTTTAAAAATTTGTATACTATGAAGAGAGCTACTAGTGCTATCATCTCCCATCAAATCCCCCTGAAGTACGAGGACCTTGTTTTCCCTACTATTAAGTGTGTGAATTCATTTACGTAATATACTTTATTGTGATTAAAACTAAGAAATGGCTAATTTGCTAATCAAATGCATGTTATTCTAGAGTGTCCTTTCTTTGCTGCTGTAAATGCCCTTATTAAATGTAGAAATAGAGTGATGAGACAGTATTTTTGTAATATGGCCACAGAACTGAACATTTTAAGTTTGTAAAGGCAACCTTCTAGGCTTAATGATATGGAGACTTCTACACTCAACTGAGTAAGGGATTCTATTTTGATAATATGTTTGCTACTGAGTATGAGTCATTTTTGATTGATGACAAGCTTGAATATGATGTGTTTGAGTTTGATGACTTGTGCTTTGCTTTTGAATTTTTCCATGCTTATATGACTAAGTTTGATTCCCCTCCTACATCTCTTGAATTGAAACCTCTTACATATTCTCTTAAGTATTTGTTTTTAGGATTGATGCCTTTACCTGTGATTATTATCTTGGACATAGATCGAGATCAAGAGGAAAAATTGATATCTTACTTACAGAGAACAAGAAACATTGATTGTCTTATAGAGAATAAGGAAACCATATGTTGGACTTTAGGGGATATCAAGGGTTTTAGTCCCTCGCTTGTACATCACAGGATCGATCAGTAGGATAGTGCTAAGCCCTATTATAACCCCCAACGGCATTTAAACCTGACTTTCCAAGTTATGAAGTGTTTAACTGTTTAGATCATGGGATTATTGATCCTATTCTTGATAGTGATTGGATTAGTCCTATTCATGTTATTCTTAAAAGGACCGGTATTACCATGATTAGGAATGACAAGAATGAGCTAGTTACCACTCAAGCCCAGTCTGGGTTGTGGGTTTGCATAGGTTACAGGAAATTGAATGTTGCCACCAGGAAAGACCATTTTCGTCTTCCCTTCTATGACCAAATGTTAGAGAGGTTAGTTGGATGTTCATTCTATAACCTTTTAGATGGGTATTCTAGCTATACCTAGACCTCTATTGTTCTTAAGGATAAGGAGAAGACTATTTAACCTGTCCTTTTAGTACATATGCCTTAAGGGGAACGACCTTTGGACTTGTAATGCCTATAGTACTTTTCACACATGCATGATTTATATTTTCTTAGATATAGTTAAACAGTACTAGGAGATTTTCATAGATGACTTCTCTGTGCTTAGATCATCCTTTGGCGATTATTTATTTAATATGAGTTAAGTGCTAAAAAGTGTACGGAGAAAAATCAAACTTTAAATTAGAAGAAATGTCACTTCATGGTGAAAAAGGGAACAGTCTTAAGCCATGTCACTTCTAAGGAAGGAATTGAAGTCGATAAGGTTAAGGCTGATTTGATTGTTAATCTTCCTCCCCTGCTTTTTATGAAATAGGTAACATCTTTTCTTGCATATGCTAGCTTTTATCACCCTTTTATCAAAGACTGTAGCAAGATAGCGAAGACTTCAACAAACTTTTACCTAAGGATGTGCCATTCACTTCTCCAGGAAGTGTCATGTGGCATTTACTATGCTTAAGACAACCTTGACCTTTGCTCCCATTCTTCATCCTCCCATTTGCAGAGAACACTTTGAGTTAATGAGTGATGCATTTAATTATGCTGGAGTTATCTTAGGGCAACATGTTAATAGGAAATCCTATGTCATTTATTATGCCAGGCATACTCCGAATTATGTCTAGCTGAACTACAACATGACTGAGAAAGATTTTTTGGTTGTGATATGTTTAGACCATATCTGATTAGATCTCATGTCACTATCTGTACTGATCACTTTGCCTTTAAGTAACTCATTTCTAAGAATGATGCTAAGCCTACACCTAAGATATGAATTTTGCTTCTAAAAGAATTTGATTGTGAGGTCAGAGGCACGAAGGTTCTAAGAACCTTGTTGTTAACCATTTGTATAGGATTATCTGTGGTAGAGAGTTTGAGTCCTATATTTCTGAATGCTTTCCTGATGAGTAGTTGTTTGCAATCCACCTTGACCCTTGGTATGGTGATATTGTTAACGATTTGGTGTCTGTTAGGGTTCTTAAGAATTAGACTGACAATGATAGAGACCGATTCTTCCACCTTGTAAAATTCTTTATTTGGGATGACCCTTGCTCGTTTACGTCTTGTTTTGACCAGGTCTTTAGAAGGTGTATTATAGACCTTTAGGTTAAGAGGGTTTCTTTCCTTCGTATCATGCCCAAGCATGTAGAGGGAATTTAAGTGGGAAAAACGCAACAACTAAAATTCTTTTGTGTGGTTTCTGTTGGCTTACTTTGTTTATAGATGCTTTTGAGTCTGCAACAATTGCCCTCTCTGCCAACAATTAGGCAGGATTACAGAGGAGATAATTGCCACTCAATTCTGTCAATGTGGTAAGGATTTTTGATATACGGGGTATAGACTTTATGGGACTATTGCTATCTTCTTTTGGGAATAAGTATATTCTGTTGGTAGTGGATTATGTCTCTAAATGGGTAGAGATCATCCCTACTAGGAACAATAATGAAAAATTGGTTGTGAAGTTCCTTAGGGAGAATATTTTTACTAGGTTTGACGTGCCCCAAGCGATCATTAGTGATCAAGGCACCCACTTTACTAATATGTCTTTTGATGCCTTATTAAGGAGGTATTCCATAATTTATAAACTTGCTAGCATATATCATCCCCAAACTAATGGGTTGGTAGAAGTTTCCAAGGGGCAAATTAAGTAGATCTTGAAAAGACTATTAGTACAAGCTAAAAACATTGAGCTGACAAGCTTATAGGTGCTTTATGGGCTTATATGCTAACTGTCAAAACTGCCTTAGGGATGTCACCTTCTAGGATTATCCACAGTAACCCTTGGCACTTCCCTATTGAGGTTGAGCATATGGCTTGGTAGGACATCGAGATGCTTAGTTATGAATTGACTAAGGTTGGATAAGAGAGGAGACTACAATTGAATGAGTTAGAAGATATTAGAGCTGAGACATATGAGAGGGATAGATCTTATAAAGAGAGGGCCAAGTTATTTTATGATACACACATTCTTAGGAAAGAGTTTACCCCAGGTATAGAAGTGTTTTTATATGACTCTAAGGTGCATCTTATTCAAGGGAAATTAGGGTTGTGCTAGACAGGTTCATCTGTTGTTTCTCATATGTTTTCCTATATGCAATTAAAATGTAAGATCCTGAGAGTGGTGCCAAGTTCAAGGTAAATGCTACAAATGGAAGCAGTTTTTAAAGCTATCAAGGACAAAAGATGTGGAGTGTCTGATACTTAGTAAGCCTGTTTATGAGAAATGAAGTGCTATCGGGTTAGTTCGAGTGTATCTAGCAGCCGATCTGGTTTGTTTGAACTTTCTTTTCCTTATTTCTCTTTCATCATTATTTTATTTTGCTTTTGTATATATTTATGCCTTTTGTTTTCTTTTGTATATATTTTTTTCTATGATTTGCATTAGAGTCTTGTCCTTTTCTTCCTTCTGAATCTAATTTTTTTATTTTGTACATATTTGTTTTTCTTTTTAGTTTTTTGGCTTCCTTTCTATCCCAATGAAAACATTGTGTTATTTTAGCATAGGCGTGGGGAAATTATGCTTTAAAAAATTTTTGATAAAAAAGGAGAGAAAAAAGAGCAAACATTTTCACAAAATTGAATAAGGTGAAAAGAGTTTTGTTTTGTTTTGGGGAATACATACGCTATTTTGACTGACTATGTTAACTTGTACTTGAATAATTAGGTTATTAATACATATGGTGAGCATAATACAACTTAGTCCAAGAGTGATATTTATGTCCAGTAGTCGTGGGCAATGGACCGAATTGGGTCGGATTCGGGTCAGCCCTTTTGCAAAGTCAGACTGGTTAGGTCGGGTCGGGTCTTGTTTTCCCTGACCTATTAACAATGTGTTCCGGGCCGGGATTTTTTGTGTAAATATATGGATCGGGTCGGCCGTTGGGCGACCCACTTATAAAAAACTTTGTAGAATAATTGTTGTTATGTATAAAGTATTGGTAGTAAGTTTAACCAATTATACCATGTAAATTAGTGTGACAAATAGTTTGAACAAGTAACGAGTTACTGATGGGCCGTTATAGGCTGATCCGATCCTATCCGTTAATATACGTTAATGGGTTGGCCTACTGCTGACCCGACCCATTATTGACCCAACTCTTTATTGACCCTATTTTAAACGAGCCGACCCGTTTGACCTAATAGGTGCCCAACCCATTGCCTACCCCTAATGTGCAATCCTAGCCCTTGATATTTCTATAGTAACTGTCTTACTTGGGTAGATGAACCAGTGAGATTTTGATTCATGAAGACTAATTCATGTGTTCTTTCATATGTCTCTCTTTCATGATTATATCTCTAGAATTTGCTATGATTCCCTTTAAAATCATATTTACCACATGCATTATGGTACTATGATGGAGACATTCATATGTTTTGTAAACCACATAAGCCAAATTACCACCACAAGGAGAATGTTTTACCCTCCCAAGGAGAATGTTTTACCCTTTGCTGTCCCTCTGTGCTTTTAACCCTTTCCATTTGTTGTGAATCTTCCATTTAGCCTTTACCAAAACAAATTTTCTATTGCTTAATTCAAGTCCAGTTGAGCAATAGTACAATATTGGGAGTTGGGTAGCCTTTGGGTGTTGACGTACTTAGGTGATTGCTTTAGTCTTTTGGTGTAGTGAGAGGATGTAATGATTTGTTTATGAGATTTTCCCCTCTTAGTTGTATAGGTTGTTCTTATTGGTGACCATTTGGAAATTTAGTTATGTTATGTAATTCCATGCCCTTCATTTGCTCGTCTTAAAAAAAAAAAAAGCAATGAAAATGAAAAAAAATGAAAACATTCCCATGAATTTGAAAAATTAAAAAATCTCAAAAAAGAAAAAAGAGGAAAAAGTTTTGTGAATAAGAGTGTCTAGCATGGTAGATGTATATGCTCGATTTCCATTATTTCAACTCATTTCCAATTGTTGCTTTTGAGGATTGTGCCTTATTTTGTCATAGTAGTTGGGAGAGTGTGTGTGGTTATTGTAGTTGGTGTGGAAGTGTTTAGTTGCTCATTAGTCATTTGGGCTTTGGGTTCTCATTTTTCAAATCGATTATCCCCCCTACCCCTTTATCCTTAGCCTCATTACAACTCTTGTAAAGTTCCCTTGATTGTCGTGTTGCACTTTGTATTTTGGTAGTGGAGAATTGAGAATCTTAGCATGCCTAAGGTAATTAGTATGATTGGAAGTTCAATTGGGTGAAGCTTATTATATCCTAAATATATAAGTGGGAGTGTTCCACTCGTTTTGTAAAGTGTGGTTCTACTAGTTAGACTTGTACATATTTCTCAAACAAGGTTAAGGATGGTTTATGGATGTTATCAATCCGGATTAAGAATTTCGTGATGTCCATAATGTGTTTATGTGTGATCTAATGCCTAGGTCACTTAAGTGATGTGGAAAGTTGGAGCGTGCACATAATTTTCCCTGTGTTGTATATATAAATTTTGAAAAAAAAAATTTATATTTTTGCTTTTTTTTCTTTTCTCTTTGTTTTCTTTCTTTTAAGAGTTTGAGGCTATATATGCAAACTCTCATGGAACCATACTCGTTCACTAGGGGCAACCTAAGGTTTTAAAGGGATTGTTGCGCGTGCCAAGTGAAACCGTTAAACTTACAAAAGTGAGTTATGGTCTTTCTTATTTTTTAAGGATTTTTTTAGTTTCATTTTACTCGAAGGACGAGCAAAATTAAGGTGTGAGGTATTATTCAACCTAAAATTATGTCATTTTATGCACTTTATTGTCTAATATTTTCTCAACATAAATTATTAAACTAGTGATTTAATACAATTTTTTGTTTACTCTATAGGAACTGTGAAAATTCGAAAAATAATGAATAGGTTGCTTAAGTTAGACAACATAGGGGAAGGAAAAAAGGCGTTGGATCAAATTGGAAATAAGGGGAAATAAGAGAGAAGAAGATTCGAAGCCCATAGCCCAGGTGTTTGGTCCAGCCCTCTACCTTCCTCGTCACGTGCCTAGCAGGTGATGTATTACTAATTTTTTTTCTCCATCAAGTTCATGGGCCTGTTTTATTAGGTTGCCTTCAGCCCAATTGATAAGGTCTAAGCTCTAGCCCATGCATCCCTTCTTTCTCCTTTCTCCAAAGCCCACTCATGTGATTAATTTCCTTCCCCCTTCTTGTACTTTGTTTCCACCTCCTTCCCCAGTAAAATGCACACGAAATCTCCCCTCTTCTCTCTTCTCTCTTCTCTGTTTCTTTGTCTAGTAACACCAGCCCCTCTTCTCTGCATAATTTTCTCTCAGTACTTCTTTTATTCACACAACTGATGCCCTCCATGTTCATCATAATATTACACTCTTTCATCAATTTGGTAGAATAATTGAGCTTCAAGAAAACAGTGATAAGGCCATAATTGGAGAATAATTGAAGTAATCAAGAGTTTAGGGGCCATGTTTTTTTGGCTGTAAAGGGAAGCAAAGAGATTAATTCAGAAACAAGCAGCATAGAATAATATTTTTATTTGTTTTGTTCTGGTTGTTCAACTCTTCTTCTTATTTTTCTTTCTTTTTCCAATTTTAGATCCACTATCTAGACTCTCAAATTTATGTAATTGGTTCTCGCTTTTGCTGAATCCAAGTGAAATTTTGATGATTTGGGTGTTGATATTTCAATCAGTTGATTAAATCTGATTATATTTTGTTCACCTATTTTGGTGTGTGCTAGTACTTGGACGAAGGAATTTTAGTTGAGCTCTGTTCTACTCCTGTTTTTTTCTTTGCTTGCTCCATCTGGGTTTTGCGGATTCCAATGTTCGATTTTGAGGCTCTAGTCAGATCTCCAGTTTCATGTTCTTTGTTGTTCAACCTTTTCACTTAGGTATTGTAAGTGTTCAGTTTCACTAGTTATTGATGAATCTGATATATTTCCAAGTTCTATTTGGTTATTGTGTTTGGAGTTTTGATTGAATGCTAGGGCAGCTACTAATCTCTTTCATCATGATTTGATTGGTTCAAATAGTGATTCTGATTGTTGTTTTATTTTGTCGTCACTGGGTTTGAACTGATTATTGGCATTAGACTATATGATGGTTTATAAATTGTGCTAGGTCATGGACTTGATTGTTTGAGAACCAATTTATGTTATGTTTTTAAGTTTTAGGTGTTTAGATTTTTTTTTTCTTTTAGTTGGTTGATAACCATACATAAGTTAAATTTGATTGAGTCCTTGAGTCTGTGTTAGTTTAGACTATTAGTAATCTAATTTCATATCCATCCCTAAGGACGACAATATGAAGTATTCTGATGATCAAACCTATGCTTTTGGAAATTCACACAATAGCAAATGCATGTGATGATGAGATAAAAATTTTGGTACGAATTCTCGCTACTTCCCTTGGTGTATTTATAGATAAAATTTTCAACATAAAAAATTAAAAATCTCGACTAAGCCGAAAATATAGCTGTTGCATGCAGCCTAAAATGCCTCCTCACAGTCAGTACATTCTTCTTTTTTTACTAACATGCAAAAATGATGCATCCTGTTAACAAAGTAGCAATGGAATGTTGCATTTTTTGCCAGGAAAGATGATTAAAAAAAAGGGAATGCATGCTGGACTGTCAGGGCAGTCCAACACACATTCCATTGGGCTTGGCACACGTGCTTTGGGACATTTGGAATGCAGAGCCCAACACTGGAATACATTATAGTGGTTGGAGTTGCTATTGTAACACGGGAAGAATTAATCGAAGAGTATGTTAATAGGGTCAATCCACATCACCTAGTTCAGTTCTTAGCTCATAGTTCATAACATCCTCATGTTATTCGTTTTTTGAAAAAATATCACAACACTATGTTTTTTAAATATATGTCGTTAAGTCACATTTTTTCCTTTTCATAAGGTAGTGTTTCGTTGGGAAAAACATGATTTTCCCAAAAAATCATTTCCTGTAGAAGCTATTTCCGAGAAAAATGGATTTTCATGTTATATTTTCCGCCATTTGTGCATGATAAATCATTATCCATGGAAAAAAAGATACAGTCAAATGAATTGTTTAACTAGTGAAAAATATCGACTGAATTATCATGCTGGAGATAATGTTACCTAGATGAAGGATTGTTGACCTCAAAATATAGAGTTGAGCTCAATTTGATCTTTCACATCTGATGGTCAAGTCTCAATCTAAATAGTTGAAGTCAAATTTTGCTCCTAAATTTTGGTTGACCACATCATTAGTGAGTGGAATTAAGAAAATCAACTCCCCTTCTTTACCAAAGGGATATTATTTGCCTCCATTAGGGAAATGATTTTTCTTGGAAAATTTGCTAATCATTTTCCTAGAAAACCATTTTTGTCCTAACCAAACACTGCGTAAGTTTCAGCTGCCTTTGGTCAATAATTACAGAGTCAAAGGCAAACAAATCTATAGTTGGATACTGGGAATGCAAGTTCATTAAATGGCAATTGTGATAACAGCATATCTATAGTAAAATTCCAATATATTGGAATTCCTAAATTATCACAGAAGCCTAAAATAAAGACTAGCATCGTCATTGCCATTTTTAATTTAGTATAGCAACGTTATAAGTAATTAACCCCTTCGCTTTTTCTTCTCCATAGGCAGCAAATTTACCGGCCTTCTCAGCGAGTGCCAAGCAACTAGAAGGAATGGGGGGGATTTTCCTAGTGCCACATTTCAGATTATTGGAGACTTTTAGGATGTTTTAGGATCTTCCATAATGTTGTGTAAGCCTTTAAAACATGCTAGAGCCTTCTACAATGTTCATGAACCTTGACTAAATCAAACCCCACTATCCATTGAGGAGGTAGAGGCCTTTATATACCCCCAAAGAGCCTTATTTGCAAAGCAACCAAGCATTAAGTAATAAAGGTGCATTCTCCCAAACTTTGTGTTCTCTTATTCTTACTTAATTGCTTTATGCCTAAGTCAAGTTTAAGGAAGGATTATTAGTGAACTTGGTTTGGGGGGAGTAAGGTTTGCCAATGCTGCATGAGAATTAGGTTGTGTGAAAATTACTCTGTGATAGCGGGTATCAGAGCTAGGTTTGAAAGAGACCATGTCAAGTGTAAGTGAGAATTCTACTGACGGCCGATAAGGTAGCAAGAAGAGCAACGAGAAGAACGACACTATGTTTGGCCTAACGGGTAGGGTTGATGATATGAATAAGCGCATTGAAGAACTCAAGTCTAAAGAGGATACGGAGAAGTTTAAGGGAGATGCAGACGGGTCATGAACTCTATGGTGATTGACTTCACCAAGAAAATGCAAACCTTTAGGCAAACGGTTGTCACCACAGATGGTGACATCCAAGCTTGTAGGACTAGATCAATGCCTACAAGTAAGGATTGAAGCTCTTAATGTACAATAAGAGCAATTGGAGGAACATAAGGCATAAGCCAAGTTATTCATAGTCGTGGTGGCCAATAGTGGATCTATCCAAGTTACTACCACCCAAAAGGTGAATGCACCCAAGCCTCCAACCTTCAATGGGATAAGAAGTGCAAGGAGACTGACAATTTCATTCAGTAGATCAAGACTTATTTTGGGGCAATGACACCTTACTTGTTTCTAAAGATATTTCCCTTGTATAGTGGTGTCGCTATGTGATAGCATCAAGAGAGGGTCTAATCCTTTAACAACCCTCTTCTTTTCGCGGTTTAATGGATCCATTCCACTCCTTCCGACTCCCAACCACTTTTTTCCCCCTTACCCACTTCTTCCCACACTTTAAAAAAAATACCACCCCTTCCCACTCCTTCACACTGTTGAACGGTAAATTTACCTATTTTACGTGCCTCTTTCACCTACTTTTCACTCATATAATAACTTAATCTTTAGAATTTTTACTCGTTTTATTTATGTTTTGTAGGAAATAACTCTAAATCGAGCAAACGTCGCGGAAAGGGACAAAGATGGGACAAAACGATGAAAATCAGCGAAAACGGGCAAAACACAGCAGAGAAGGACAGTGCACGGCCGACCTGCAGGGAGGCACGACCGTGCACTGGCGGCAGAAGCCACGCACGGCCTGGCGCACGGCCGTGCGTGGTGGCGCACGGCCAGGCGCACGGCCGTGCGTGGTGACGCACGGCCGTGCGTCAGGCCTGGGTTCGCGATAAAAGCCCCTTTTTCGGGCGTTCATGAGGAGTTCGTTCGGGGTTTCTCCTTGGGCGATTTTCTAGGTTAGTTTAGGTTAGGTTTATCCAATAAAAACCTCAATAGGAGGATTAGATTAGGATCTCAGTTGTTTGTATTTTGGGATTCTTGCTTGTGGATTTCAAGTTCTTCAATCAATTCAAGCATAAGTTTCCCTCTTCCTTTTCTCTATTTATTTCATTGTTCTTGTTTATGTTTTGTTAGTTTTAATTCTTGTATTTGATTTGCCTAAGTTTATATGTTTGGTTTTCATTGTTGATTCATGTTATCTAGTTGTTTGAATTCGTTTTATTTCATTGCCTTTGTTTCGTTCTTCGTGTTCATGTTCTTATTTGTTAGTTTAGGTTTTCATTCGTTTTTGATGATCAGTTGTTAGATTTTGTTGGCTTGGATTGTGATTAGCCTCTTGATGGCTAATTAATCTTGTACTAGGCCTAATCATGCCCAATCTTTGCCTAGAACATAGAGTTTTCCTTCACGCCCGCCAAGTGTTCGATGAAATGCCTGAGAGGGCTTTCATCCATATTTTTGGGCGATTGACTTATGCTGAGAGGTGAGGTCAATTTGCTAGTGTGGGAGAGGGAATAGCCGAGTTCGGGACACGAAAGTAGTATCCGAATCGAGTTAGGTCTGGGGTTGCTAGTTTTGTGGTTTAACTCGCCTAACCCCACGAAAGTAGGTGGTTACACGAGTTAGACTAGCTCATGACCCTTGAGAGAGGGCTTGGGCGGTCTTTGATGGTGCAACCGACCATCTCTTGTTCATGGTGTGGTTCGGGTAGGTTAGGACCTGTCTTGATTAGTTGGTTCATCACTTGGTGAAATCACAACTCCAAGTCGTTTGTTTCTGTATTTGTAGCGTAGTTTAGTTTCCCCTTCTCACCCTTCGATCCTGCCTAGCTTGAGACGCTCTAGTGAACTCTGGTAGTTGGAAACCAAATTCCCTATGGACGACACCCCAAGTACTCAACGACATACCTTGCACTTGGGGTTTATAAATATTAAAACTCTGTTTTTCTTACAACACACACTCCCACCCAGTTCCACCAACTCTTTCCCACTCCTATATATAACTACTATTTCCTATATTTTGGAAACTTTTATAATTTATGCAATTGTGTGTACGAATAGTATAATAATAATTATGAAAAGTTTATTTATTTTTTGGATGTTAGCAAAATATTTGTTAGTTGTGCCAGAAATTGTAGATGAAGTAATTTTTGTTATATATATTGAAGAAATAATAATATTTTTTTTGCGTTGTTAAGCAATTGTTAGTTATCCTGACAGGTAGATGTTTTGGATTTGATTTGTATATGGAAGAGATTCTTCAATTTTTTGGGTTGGTCGTAATTTGTGACAAACAATGCAGATGTATTCTATTAATACATTGAGCAGATATTTTTTACTGTATGCGTTGGGAGCAAAATATTCAAAATTGTTGATACAAACTCTAGATGATTTGCGTCCTATATGTGGAACATATTTTTTTTTTCATTGTTTGTATTTGGGGCATGTTCTTTTTGTTGGTAAATTAAGGTTGGCAAAAGAGTGAATTTGGTTAAAGTGGGTTGAAGTCGTCGTTTTTTGTTGGAGTCAGTTAACGTAGGTTAAAGTATGTTGAAGTAGGTTGAAGTTGGTTGAAGCGGGTTGAAGTTTGTATATTTTTTAAGCTTGGTTAAAATAGTGAGAATACAATTTTAAAGGAGGTTGGTTGAAATTGGTTAAAGTTGGTTGAAATAAATTAAAGTTAATATTTTTTTGTTAAAGTGGGTTGAAGTGGATTGAATTAGGTTGAAGTTGATAATCATTCACTCAACATGCATCACCAAATTTAAATTTGCAATTTTTGCAACAAACTAATGAATTTCATCACCTACAGAGAATATAACAAAATGGGTTAATATATCAACAAAAAATGCATCTGCAATTTCTTTTATGAATAACGAATATTACAAATTTTTTTTGGGGTAATAATGGCCACAAAACAATATTTCATTACTGAGTCAAGACAGAAAAATATTTTTCTTAGTCTAAATAAAATTTTATCATTGGTAATTACTATCATAAACAAAAGATTATATTTAAAAACAAAATACAGAACTTACACCAAGATTCATACTTCATTCAACTCCTTCCAACTCTTTCCCACTCCTTCCCTCCCTTTCCCACACCCACGTATAACAAACCACTCCTACTCACTCCCACCCACTCCTTCCTCACCTTCCTACTCCCATCATTCCATGCCTGTAATTTTCTAACGAAAAGAATAGGGTGTGTTCAAGAGATCGTAAGAATTTTTTTAATTCCAAAGGATGTCAAATGTGAGGTCAAAGCCAATTGTCAAGGCCTTCAACAAAAAGAAAGTCAAGTTCGAGAGTGTGTCATAGAGGTCTAGGAGAAACTCTTAGAGATTCCAAATACTGGGCAGGGGGTGGGGGACAACACACTATTTTGTTTCCTTGACTGCCTTCACGGGTTGGCTAAAATGGCACTAAAGAGGCATACAGTGCAAGACCTCGCCTAGCTGCCACTGAGTGGTTCTTTAAATTCAAGAGGGAATCTTTAAAGGTACGAAGTAAGAAGAACTAGGGGAATGCCAATGGTGAGGTAGAAAAGGACAAGTCTCCTAAGAAGTAGCGGCAACCTAGAGACAAATGTAACGCAAAGGATGAGCCTTCTAAGGGGAAGGTCTCGTGCTTTCTTTGCAACGGGACTCATTTGATATTTGAGTACCCGAAGTATTGTAAACCTGCCGCTCTTGTGATAGAAGAAGAGAAGTGAGAAAAGGACTGGAGGATCACCTCAATAATGCTTCTAAGGGCTATTTAACACAAAGGTGAGGGAGCAATCCGGTAGTCATATGTACATAGAAATAGAAGTTATGGGTAAGGAGGTCTAACCTATGGTGGACAATGGAGCAGACACTATTTATATAGCAAAGAGCTCACTGATGAGATTAGCCTACCGTATCGAGAGGAAAAATGCTATATGAAAGGTGTTAACATGAATAGTCTCCTAATACATGGAATGGCTGAGGGTGCTGACATCCAAATTGAACTATGGTGAGGTCAGATTGACATCACTATCTCTGCCCTTAATGATACAAAAATTCTATTTAGAAACGGACTACCTTGACATGGCAACGGCATACCTTATCCTAACACCTTGTTCATCATGGAAGCTCATACCCATAAGATAAAAGACTGAGAAGGAAAGAGTGTTGTCCATCCTTTGATTCTCAAAGAATATAGAGTTAGGTTACTTAGCCATCTTGAGGAGGGATGAGGAGCCTATAAGGTGTTATTCATACATTAAGGATAGATGGGTCTAAGGGTACCATGCTAGCAACACCACCTAAGAAAATGAATCAAGAAGGAAGGGGTCTAGCAAAACAAAGGCATACATGCACACAAGGATCAATATCCTAAGCAGAAGGACATGACATGCTTTGGTCTAGTTGTATGCCAACCTAGCCTAGTGAAAAAGGACCCTTCCTTACAGCAAGGAAATTCGGGAATCAGGCATACAATGATTAAAAGGTAACAACTTTGTTGCCTAATTAGGGGGGAGGGGGAGGAAAGTCACGTCCTAATTTCTTGAGACTTATACACCTTACATAATGCTTTAGAACCATCTGAAATGCGCTAGAACCTTCTATAATGTTCTCAAACCTTCTGAAGTCTCAATGTACACTGTTGGATTAAATTAATCTCCATAATCCATTAAAGAGTGAAGACCTATATATACTCCCAAGGGTGCTCATTTGTAAAGCAACCAAGCATTGCTTTACAGGCATTGAGTAATAAAGGTACATTCTCCTTAACTCTATTGTGTGTTCTCTTGTTCTCACTTTACTAAGTTATTCTCCTTGAGCCTAATTAAAGCTTCAGGAAGGTTCCCTAGAAACTTAGTTGGGAGGTAAAGTTCCTAGTGTCACACGGGATTTAGGTTGTGTAAAAATCAGCCCATCACACTTGGTAAGCAACCGATACATTCATCAACAACAAATCCCTAATACTTTTAAATTCAGAGGAATTAATTTAATTATGAAATAAAAGGAAAAAACCTAACACGTGGTGGACCCTAAATTATAAAACAATTAAAAAAAATATAAACGATAGAAGAATGAATTTCATCAGTATCTTCGAACTTTTAATGTGCAGGTAATGAACTCTTCATGGTTCATATGTAATATGCTTTTGCTTTGCAGTGACAAAAACTTTTGGGCGCATAGATGGTTCAATTGAAGAGATTACTATTAGCACCAACCATATAATGACTATGTTAGATCTCTTCCAGGAATATCTAGGAGAATAAAAGTATGAATGGCAGAGCTTTAGCTAAACTATTGCTCGCACATAGTAGGGAAGAGTTTAGAGAGAAAAAAGTTGAGAGTGAGAGTGAGAGAGAGAGAGAGAAAGAGAGAGAGAGAGAGCAATTTATATTGATTGTCCACAATGAATACATTTGCCTGTTTGCAAGCCCTTTAAAAAAATTGACACCATAATAAACTTTAACGAACACTGTACCTCACTCTAACAAACATACTAACTTTTTCATTTCTCATGTGAGATACATATGATAGAATAGGCTGCTAAAAGGCTTAGTGCGGAGTTTCCCCCTCCTATCCTCCATTACTTGTAAATTTTTTGATGATGTGATCTCACAAAGAATCACAAGAAGGTCATGTTGAATTGAGAAATCAAATGTGGAAGTGCCATTTTCTTTGCTATATCACATCTCGACAAACATGAGTAGTCACAAAGAGAGAAGATACCTATAAGTACTATAGAAAATGTGGTCACGAGGAACAACCAATTGCTTAGAGATCATTTGTTATCCAACTAGATGGAGAACATAAGAAGGATAATGAGGATGAGGTTGAGGATGAGGTAGGGAATGTGGTCATAGCAGTAGAGTAACAGATCATACACCAAAGGAGAAAACCACCTTCTAATGTGCTAGGATTTTTGCTGAGAGGCAACAAAGACTTTTGAATCTAATTAGAATCCACTTATGAGAATCTTTTAGGTAAAGATACTTGGTACCCTAATAGTCGAGCATCATGTCATATGACAGGAGGCCTATGGTAGAAAATGTTTGTGATATACAACATATGTTGGTTGGGATGCCCAATGGGACTCTAAACATTGTCACCAAATAGGGTTTAGTAAAACCAAACTCTAAGTTAATTTTACAGGATGTTCTCTTTATGCCCAGTATAAATGGTAGCTTCATTTCTATTACACAACTAATTACTTATCTTCTTTACACAATAAAGTTTACTCATAAGCATCCAGAATAAATGATCTACTTCAAGGAGCTTGATTGGATTAGGTCAAAATAGATGGGTTAGTATACACCATCAGTAGATGTTAAGGTCAATATCTTCATATCTCAAGGTTTGTAGCATCGCAGATTTGGGCATCCTTCTAGCCACACATTATTTTTTTTTTTCTAGTAAAGTTTAAAAAGATGTGGTGTCCAAAATAAGATTGATTTTTTTGATGTGTGTTTAGGTGCTAAACAAACCCATTACCTCATTTCTCATTAGCAAGCCTAAAGCATCGAATTATTCTAATCTTGTTCATTGTGACATGTAGGGTGCATATCATATTAAGTCATTTTTCAATGCCTGCTATTTTTTTACCATTATGGATGATGCTAGTAGAGTAGTTTAGGTGTATCTTATGAAAGGAAAACAAGATGCTTCCGAATTACTAACGAATTTTTATATGATAGCCAATATGTGATTTAGAGCTAATGTAAAAGTCTTCTGGAGTTATTTTTAGGGTGACTGTGTGTTAATAGTAACCGACCCAACTTTACTCAAGACCAAACCATCAAATGAATACATGAAGGATTTTAGGAATCTAAGCCTCAAAGACAAAAAGATAAGTTTGGTAAATGCAATAGAAGGTGCATATTTATGGGTTATCCTTTTAGGAAGAAGAACTAGGAAGTCTAACATGAGATTTAGGTACTCGTATTACATCATTAGTAGAGATGTAATACTCCATGAGTAGTAAATTCCTTTTGTTGTAAAAGAAACGAAAGAAAAGACGATGAACATTGAGAAAAATTCAAAACAAATGGGAATATTTTCTATAATGAATTTGTGTTATTGGATACTTAAGAACAAATCACCCAAGCCAATTCAAGGAACAAAAAAAACAGAAGCCTAAATGAAAATAATGGGTTAACCCTTAGAGTAGCTTTTGTCTAAGAAGATGCAATGAACTGTGAGCGATAAGTTGGGCTAGTGAATGTTAAAAGCGAACCAAACATATGGAGTTGTAGCATTGGGCAAGAGACTAGCCATGGACTTACTAACATATGCCACATTCATATAGATTGTTATAGGTGTTTGGATGTCATTTTGTGGGATAAACTTTATATGCTTAAATGATTGCATGCCCCCTTGTCCCTTACACTCAGGTTTTTCTTCTTGCTGAGGTTGTGCAGCTACTAGCTATTACAAATGTATGATCCTAAATGAAAGCATAGCCGTACCATAAGATACGGTTGCCAACCATAGTACTTAAGGGCTAATTCCATAGGGACAACGTCAAATTTAGGTCATTGAAACAAATTCTAACCCATTCCTACTAATTTGAAAGGAATAAGTAAACAAAGCAGAATATTTCAACTATCAAAAATAAAATATACCCTAAACATGATTTACTTACCAAATTAAGTACTAAACAAGTAATTAACATAATCAATAAGAACACACCAAACTTTAAGAAATTACAAAAGGGAAGAGCGAGAATGAAAAGAGGTTACCAAATCAATAGAGGAGAGTAGTAAGCTATCAAACTAAACGATGAAATTGAAGAAAGAATGATGACATCTCAATTGTAATTGGATCTAGGACAACAAGAATCAATGTTTTTAAGAGGAAATTAACTAAGTTAAATTTATACTACTCATAAACCTAGAGCAAGCTACCTATATTCTAGTAGGGTTACATATTATTTCCAACAAAAACAAAACGAACTAGGATTTCGAGGATGAACAAGCATAGCTGCCCATCGATGCTGCCGGTGTCAATTAACATGAGTAGATTGTGTCAATTGTTAGAACAACTAATGTAGGGAAAAAACATTGGCAACATTAGTATGCATTTGTCTCTTATATCAAACACATGCCCTTCAGACATGCCCTGTTGTGATACCCTGAAAATTCTCATTCATTTTTGTGCTAATCTTTAACATATTTAATGCAACCAAATTGCCTAGTTGAGTGTCACTACGACGTGTCATAATGAAATACAAGGATTTTATTAAAATAACAAAGTCAAAGTCCAAAGTTAATGATTCAAAAGTTAAAGGGCCAATCTATCTATTCAAACTGTAACTCCAACATTTATTTATACTACAAAAAGTTTATCTAAAAACTTCTTTCCTACCTTGTTCACATCCCATCCCCATGCAGTACATTGGTACCTGAAAATAAAACATTTCAAACAGTGAGATGAAGCTCTATAATGTTTATCCCCAACTGTAAAACACCTCCTTAAATTCATCTCAAGCATTTAGGGGTGAGAGGTTAATGTGCTAGTAGTTCGAAAAGATTCCCAGCTAATTCAAGATCCTTAAACGTCAAACATCAACTATTATTCAAAACCGAAACAGACTTGATTTTATTGGTGAGCGACCCCACCAGAGGGTCTCATGGCCTTCCGCCAAACAATATCATGGGTTACCAGAACCTATCTTGACATATGTCCATCCACAATGGCACATAGCAGAACAACCGCATGCTATAACTAGAGGAAACTAACTTGTCTCTATATCAGGGAATCCTACGCTAGTCTTAGGAGGCACCCTCCTACAAAGTCTCTTTAATCTTTCACTTTAAGATTTAGTATTTTATAAATACGTTTATTTCACTTCTAGTAAGTCCAACCATCTCAAACCAAAACTTCTAACTTACCAAAAGCACTTTGAAATATGAACTACTTAAATAAAAATATTCAATCACAACACCATTGTACACATTTAGAAATTCAGAGAATCATAAGTGGTAGTTCATGTTCTACACATAAGGTCCTCTCGGCATACAATGTCACATAACAATTCATAAACATCAAAAATACATTTTAAAAGAGCAACTAAGGGGAGTTAGGGCATAGACATTACCTCAAAGAAGTGTAAACTACCTAGCTTGAGCTTGAACTAGAGTATTAGACCTTCTAGGGTTAGAATGCAGGTTCAAGAGAGAGAATTTCTTAGACCTACATCTAAGAGACAGAGCAAGGAAGAGGAAAAGAGATAGGCTGCTGGTGGTGGGCAGCAACCAACAATAGGGCTGGCGACAGGAGGTGGCTACCGTTGGTGGTAGTTATGTCGAAAAGAGATGATGAGGGAGACGTGAGAGGAAGAGGGAGAGATAGTGTGAAGAGAGAAAGAGAAAGCGTGAGGGAGGGTTGCCAACTCAAGTAAAATGCAAAAAATAAATTTTTTTAATGTTGTTGCCAACGAGGTAACAAAGTGACTTAGGATCAAATTTTTGGGCTAGCTTGACTAATTAAATTTGGGAGATTTTTAATATCCCTTCCCAAATGCTATGAAGATTCAACTTTTAAACTAAAAGTGAAGGGAGAAGGCTTGAAATAAAATCTAAGTTTTTAATTAAAAATTTATTATTCTCTTTATTAAAAACTTTGGGCTAGGTCAAATACAAGGATTTTTATGCTTGACTTAAACTCATAATATTCACGAAGGTACAATGCAAAATTACTAGTACGAGCTCAAGTAACCAGCGATAATGTCCGGAATTGAAATCATATTAATTATTCTTTGAGAATTATAATATAAATTTTTGAGGTTTTACCTTTTAGCGCCTCGAATGCTCCCGGGCTGTGGACGATTAACCGAAACGACTTCAAGATCGTCAACTAACCCCATGTATTAGCACAAGCCTTTTCGGTGTGCTTCGTCCTCGCTCACATGCTACCTGAGAAACTTTCTAGGAGGTCATCAATCATAAGTTTTCTACACAACAAGTATGCTTAGCAGTGAAATTCTTAACAGCAGGCTTCCCGAAAAGCAAGATGCACCTTTAAGCCATACTCGGGGTGTTAGATTCACACCAACATCGCATATGTAACCATCTTATCCATCCAATCGAAACAAATGACATTGCATATATGGTGCAGGCACAAGCAGGATGCGAATTTAGGGGACAGCTACTGATGGTTTGGTAGTGAATTTATTTAGTACACAAACCTTTTACCCTAAGATGATAGAGGTGTACTAATTACATGTGATTATGGTCTATAATGTACGAGCTAATGATAGTGGCAGATACATAACAATAGAACCAACATATTAGGCTGATGCCGACAAGGTCACATTTTATAGGTTCATTGGTTACATTCGTCGTTGTTGTTTTCCCAACCCTAATTCCAAGTTCACCTTGGTAAATAATGACGAAAAATTGGTACACATGTGTTGAATGATACGGATAACATAGGAAGCCTAATATTTCCAACAATTGGAGAGATAGAGTGTGCTATTTCCGGTACCACTAATGGTAAAGGGTATATCTAATTATGAAAGTTAAGTTTATCACGTATACAGTAGCGTTCACAATCGTAAACAAACAAAAATTTATAGGTAAACATGTTAATGTGAATTTTTGGTTGGGGTTTTAGAACCTGAAAAAAAATAATGACACAAATATGGATTAATAGTAGGACGTCAACATATCAAGAAGGCAATGTTCATCGAAATGGACATGACATAAGATTATGTTAAGAAATAACAAATTACCAAATGATATACAAAACACTTGCACAGAATATCGCATAGCGGTCAAAGGTGCTTATGGTGCATTATTAGCTTAATCCTTACAAACACATAAGAAAAAGTTGATCACTCTTCTCAATGACTCAATTTAAGATACAATAAGGACATAAAGTATGTAAGCAAGTGAAAGTATATTGTGGCTGTTTTTACCTTCACTATGAGACAAACTACATCAGCGAAGCCCATAAAAGATTTGTTAGATAGTTCGTATGGGCCAGGCATAAGCAAGATGTGAATGCAGGTTGAAAAACCTAATTTTTGATTTAATTTTTGCTGAGGACACAGACTTGTAACCCTAAGATGATAAGGGTGTCCCAGTTGTATGCCATTCTGGTCTTACGTGTTGCAGCTGACGACAGTGACATAAATGGCACTGTAGCATCGGTTTGGGAGATGTTCACCTTATCTGTAAAGATGTCACATTTTGTATGTTCACGGATTGCACACAATATCATTGCTGACACAACCCCATAATTATGTTTATTGTGGTACGTAATGGCTGATAACGTAGTATACGCAGCGTATGTCTTGGAGTACATGGACAATCTGTTCAGATGTGCACCCTGGTGTGTGCTAATGTGGAATGATAAGGTATAAGTGGATGGTTCGTATGTCGTGATGAATGTTTTAAGGTCCGCAAAATATTCCCTGAATTTTAGGGTTAGTCATTTTATTTGGGGACTTATTTGCATGCACATGTAATGGCTTCATTAAGAGAAATGTTGTATGCATGTTCAACTTAAATTATGCCATTTTATACCCTTTTATTATCTAATAATTACTCAAAATAAATTATTAATTAGGATTTTCATGTTGTTTTGTTTATTTTGTAGGAATTGAAAAAAACTTGAAAAAATAAATAATTAGCTCAAAATGCAGCATGGATTAACTAGGGAATGAAGAAGGAAAAATGAAGCAAAAAAAAAGGGAAAGACAGAGACAGATGCAGCTTAACCCGAAGCCTAGGCCTAACGAACAGACCCTTGGGCCATTCCTAGCGCCCTTTTACGTCGGGCCTGTTCTGTTATTCCTTCTGCGAGCCCAAGCGTCTGGCCCATCTAGCGTTTCCCCCCACTTAGACTCTCCTCATTTTAGGCCTGTCATCTAGTGCTGAGCCCAGTCCATTGATAAGTGCTTAACATATACATCGTTTCAGGGCTATTTTGCTTAATTTTTAGGAGACTTATGTGCTTAATGTTGTTATTTACACTCCTATTCTCGATTTATGCTTGGCAATGGTTGTTTGATACGTTTTGCAGGATTTAAGGCCTTTTTACCCAGCATTTGACCCTTAATGGATGTACTTTGACCTCCCCTATGGACACCTATGTGCCGCTACGCCCGAGGAGCAAGAAAAGAGCAGAAAACCGATTATAGCCAAGACTGCGATCGAACCGTGATGCCTGCTATGGACCGTGGTGAGAGGTGAAACTGTTGCCCCTTTGTTTCCCTTCGATTGTGCAGCTGAAAAGGTCATGGTTTTCCTATAAAAGGGCGTCGTGTAGCAGGAAGAAGAGAGCAAGCAAGAGTAGCACAGTTTATCTTCTGTCTCAAATTTTTGTTCTATGTAGTTTAGATTCTTAGTTTGATTATTGTTTTGGTGAGAAATCTTGAGCTTGATGTTTGAGTTTGAGGCAGTCTTGAAGCCCTTGGTTGAAGGCTATTCTCAGTCCAGCCCTTTCACTCAAATTTCACAATACGTTCGTTGGTTGTTTAATCCTTAATCATATGTGAGTAGTTTAATTTTTGTCTAGGGATTTAGTATTTTATAAAAGTGTAGTTGGATCATATTTTAATCTAAAAAATTATGCTTGTTCTCATTATTGGTTTGATTTCATTCCATCAAGTGATTATCTTGTTGTAAGTGGATTTTTGGCCAAAGTTTGCTTGGACACTTGAGACAATCGAGTCAAAAACTGAAAGGTGACATTTGATTATTGGACTGCTTGATAAAACCTGACGTTGAGTCATCTCGAAAGAGAAATTTGCATATTAGGAGGAGATCGAAAGTAATCGAAGATGTTTAACTTGGATTAAGAAAATTTAGTTCGAAAGAACGACTTTCGCTTAGTTTAGGCAAATTTGGTTGAGTTCGAAAGAATAGACTAAAGTTTTGAATAGATTGCAATTCCTCGAGATTAATCGATTAGAGAAAAGTACATGTTTGTCGCTTTGATCCAATCACTTATCAGAACTACATAAATTTCTAGATAATTTTTTTTAATTGATTCAGAATTAGTGAATTAGAAATTATTAAATCAAAACCGTTAGAATTAGAATTTTACTTAGCATATTCCGATGGATAAGACTCGATATATTACATTAGTCCATGAGGAACGATATCTTTTTATCTATAGTACAACTACCCGTGCGCTTGCGGCAGTGGTCAAGTTTTTTGGCGTCGTAGCCGGGGAATAAAATAGTAGCTATTAAGTTAGTCTCGCGAAAGTGACTAAGTATTTTATTGCCTTTTACTTTTATTTTCTTTTTATGTTCTTGTTTGATTACGCTGGTAGTGTTGGTGATAGTGCTTACAGGAATTTTTTCTATTTATGCGAAGTCTAATCTTATATGAACCCAATCCTGAGATTGAAAGGACTTTCCACTTAACGAGGAAGAAGCAAAGGATTGAAGAACAAAGACGCAAGCCAAGAAGGAATCCAACAAACATGGTAGGAGGAGGAGGTGACCAAAGAAGAACACTTCCAAATTTCGTTGCCCACGGAGATCAAGGGATTGCCTCAAGCATCGCCTACCCCACTGTTGATGCCAACCATTTCAAGATCAAACCAGCACTCATTTCGATGAAGCAACAATCCCAACTTGGAGGAACGCCTTTGGAAGACCCGAATCTGCACCTCTCGATCTTTTTAGAGGCATGTGACGCGTTAAAACTTAGTGAAGTCTCCACTGATGTGATTTGCCTGCGCTTATTTCCTTTCTCATTGAGGGATAAAGCATGGGCTTGGTTGTACTCCGTGCTATCTGGATGCATTACCACTTGAGATGAGTTGAAAAGAGCCTTTCTCACCAAGTTTTTCCCTTCGAGCAAAATAGCGAGCTTTAGAAATCAGATCACCAACTTCATGTAAAAATATAAAGAGGCGCTCTATGAAGCCTAGGAGCGGTTTAAAGATTTGCTGTGTTATGCCCCTATCATGATCTTCAGCTTGGATGATTATCCAAGCCTTTTATAATGGTGTGACCTCAATCTGTAAGGTCTACTATTGATGCGGCAGGAAGAGGAACCTTGATGAGCAAAACTGAGGATAAAGCCTATACCCTAATTGAGGAGATGGCACTTAATAATCTTCAATGGTCCATCGAACGAGGCAAACCCAAATAGGTTGGAGGTAAGCTTGAAGTTGATGCACTTGCTTTGCTTTTTGCTAAAGTAAATGCTATAACTCAAAAACTGGACTGAATGAATGTTAATGCTGTGAATTCTAGTGCCCCTTTCCCATGTTAAATTATAGTTCTGTTGAGCATGTAACCTTGAAGTATCAAGTTGGGAGTCCTTTTTCCTAAGACCCTAGTGAAGTTAACTATGGTCAAAACTTCAACCCGAGACTGACCAATGACCCTTATTCTAGTACTTGTAATCCGGGTTAGAAGAATCGTCCAAATTTCTCTTATAGGTCTAATCCAAACTCATCGAATATGCCCCCTATGAATGCTAGACCACCCTTTAGTTTTGAAAGACCTCTTTTCCCTTCTCAAGTACCCCAAAAGTCCAATTTAGAAGTGATGATAGAAAGTGTGCTTTTGGCACAACAAAAATCGGATGAGTATATTAAGCAATTAGCCTCAAAGGCTGATGTGCTTACAACTCATAATAGGATGTTGACACAACAAAAACTGGATGAGTATATTAAGCAATTAGCCTCAAAGGTTGATGTGATTACAACTCATAATAGGATGTTGGAAGCCTAGATTACCTAAAAATCTAGTTTTCCATCTACCCCCTCAGATGGACTTCTGAGTAAGCTTAAGCTTAATCCTAAGTAGTAATGTAATGCAATGAAGGATAACAATTAGACGGACCTAAGGAGATTGCTAATGGTGCATATTTTCATGATAAGAATGAGCATGTTGAGAATGTCGAAAGAGAGATATCTTCACCCTCGAAGGAAGTGATTGTATGTCGCCCATAAGTCTAATGAGGTTCCTAAGGGCCCTAACACCATTTCCCAATGCCGTGCACCCCAGCTTTACCATTTCCTTAAAGGATGGCTAAAGCTTAACTCGATTCGCAATTTGGGAAGTTTTTAGAAGTCCTTAAGCAACTATACATAAACATTCTGTTTACTGAAGCCCTAACTCAAATGCCTTCATATGCTAAATTTTTAAAAGAAATTCTGTCTAGGAAAAAAAAGCTTGAAGAACATGAAACTGTAGCTTTGACTGAAAAATGCAGTGTGGCAATCCAAAACAAGCTTCCAGCTAAGCTGAAAGATCTCGACAGTTTTTCAATTCCCTGCCTGATAGGGAATGTGTCTATATACCGTGCTTCATGTGATTTAGGGTCATGTGTGAGCTTGATGCCCCTTTCTATTTGCAAAAAATTGGAACTAAGAGAGATAAGACCAACTACTATCTCCTTACAATTGGCAAACTGTTCTATAAAATACACTATGGGAACTTTAGAAGATATTCTAATAAAAGTAGGGGATTTATATATGTACCGGTAGACTTTGTAATTCTAGAAATGGAGGACGATACACAAACCTCCATTATTCTTGGGAGACCGTTCCGAGCATAGCAGGGTGCCGTATTGATGAGAAAAACAATGTGCTATCTTTTGATGTGGGAAATGATCATGTGGATTTTAATTTATTAAAAGCTGCTAAATTTCCTTCCATTTCTGATGAGTGTAATAAGGTTGATGTGGTTGATGGTTTAATGCGTGAAGTCTAACCTTAATTCTAATGATCCACTTGAGCACTCGATGTTAAATAATAGCACTACTAAGGATGAAAATCCCGATGTAGCCCAGTGTCCTCAACTTCTGGAAACCTCTCCACCAATTCCACCTTCCCTTTCTAGGGAGGAAACATTACAAGATGAAAGTAAGCCCTTGTCTAATGAGGCAAAAGCTCCCAAGGTAGAATTGAAGCCCCTCCCTTCATCCTTGAGGTATGAATTTCTTGGACCAAAATCTACATTCCTAGTGATTATGAATGCAGGTTTTAATGCAACCCAAATCGACTCTTTGCTTGGAGTACTTAGGAAGTATCGTAAAGCCATAGGACACACCTTGATGACTTAATAGGAATTCATCCTTCTTTGTGTATGCATTGAATCTTAATGGAAGACGATCATAAACCTTCAACTAAACACCAAAGAAGATTGAACCCTAGCATGCAAGAGGTAGTTAAAAAGGAAATTTTGAAGTTGCTCAAAGCCAACATTGTCTACCCTTTCTCAGATAGTGCGTGGGTAAGCCTGATCCATTTTTTACCTAAGAAAGGAGGGATGACTGTTGTTAAAAATGATAATAATGAGCTAATCCCTACTGGAACTATCTATTGGCGTATGTGCATTGATTACCAAAAATTGAATAAAGCCAACCATAAATATCACTTTCCCCTTCCCTTCATTGACCAAAGGCTTGAACGATTGGCTAAGAACTCATATTTTTTCCACTTAGATGGATATTTAGGATTCTTTCAAATCCTTATCCATCCTAGTGACCAAGAAAAGACTACTTTTGCATGTCCTTATGGTACATATGCTTATAGAAGAATGCCATTTGGGTTATGCAATGCCCCCACCACATTTAAACGTTGTATGATGGCTATTTTTTCTGATTTTATAGAGGACATAATGGAAGTCTTTATGGATGATTTCTCTGTGTACGGTGCAACTTATGATTAGTGTTTGAATAACTTATCTAAGGTTTTGCAAAGATGCGAAGATTTGAACTTGGTTTTAAATTGGAAGAAATGTCATCTTATGGTGCAAAAGGGCGTTGTCATTGGTCATGTTATCTCTAGTAAAGGCATTGAGGTTGATAAAATAAAGGTGGAGGTGATTGAGAAACTGTCACTACCAATTTCTTGAAAAGGTGTGAGGAGTTTTCTCTGACACGTCGATTTTTACTGGCGGTTCATTAAAGGTTTTTAAAAAATTACAAAACCTCTCACACAATTGCTTGCTAAGGATGTGCCTTTTGAGTTTAATGAAGAATGATCGAGTGCTTTTCATATGTTAAAAGAGACACTAATCACTGCCCCAGTAATGTAAGCGCTAAATTAGGAGCTACCTTTTGAAATAATATGCGATGCAAGTGACTATGCAATAGGGGCTGTTCTAGGCCAACGAAAGGACAATAGGCCATACGCCATATACTATGCAAGCCATACTCCCGATGGGGCTCAAGTGAATTATGTCATGGCTGAGAAGGAGTTCTTAATAGTTGTCTTTGCCTTAGAAAAATTTAGCTCTTACTTGATTAATTCTAACGTCACCATTTTCATAGATCATGCCACTTTGAAATATTTAATGAAGAAATCAGACTCCAAGCCTTGACCTATCCGGTGGGTTCTCAGTCTTTAAGAATTTGATTTGGAGATCAAAGATAAGATCGGGTTGGCAAATATGGTTGTGGATCATCTATCTCACTTAGGCCCTGGGGCCACTCTTAGTGAAGAGCTCCCCATTGATAAAACTTTTTCCCGATGAACTGCTTCTCGCTATATCCCAGCAAGATACCCCACGGTATGCTGATTTGGTGAACTTCAAAGTGTGTGGAGTGTTACCTCCAGGATTGTCCTGCCAACAAAGAAAGAAGTTCTTTACCGATGCTAAATACAATGTGTAGGAAGAAAACCTTTCCTTTACACACTATGTGGAGATGGAATTTATAGAAGGTGATTGCCTAAAGATGAGGTCCATAATGCCTTGCACCATTACCATGCTTCAACCTATGGTAGCCACATTGGACCAGATAAAATAATTGCGAAGGTACTCTAAGCAGGTTTCTACTGGCGTACGCTCTTTAAGGATGTAAGGACATTTTTAATGGCTTGTGATAGATGTCAGCGAGCAGGGAATATTTTCACGAGGCATGATGCCATACCCAAGGTAGAATTATTTGATGTATGGGGGATTGACTTCATGGGTCCTTTTCCTCCTTCCCATAACAACCCTTACATTCTTATTTCGGTTGACTATGTTTCTTAGTGGATGTAAGCCATCGCCTCTCAAACAAATCATTCTAAGGTTGATCTTCTTAAGTTTCTCAAGAAAAATATTTTTACACGGTTTGGCATGCTCAGACCTCTTCTAAGTGACAATCGCACACACTTTTGCAACAAGCCTCTTAAGTTACTATTAATAAAATATGGGATATTTCATAAGATCGCTGCACCTTACTATCCCCAAACAAGTGGGCAGGTAGAACTCTCGAATAGAGAATTGAAGAGCGTACTGGAGAAAACACTGGATTGGTCCCGCAAAGATTGGTCCTTCAAGCTTGATGCTCTTTGGGCATACCACACCGCTTACAAGACTCCTCTAGGCACCTCTCAATACTGGTTGGTGTTTGGAAAGTCTTGTCACTTAGCAGTAGAGATGGAACATAAAGCATACTAGGTTATCAAGACACTCAATTTTGATCGAAAGGCAGTCGGAGAATGAAGATTCTTGCAACTAAATGAGTTAGATGAGCTGAGGTTGGATGTCTGTGAAAGTTCACATATTTAGAAAGAATGAACTAAGAAGTGGCACAATAAGAATATCATGAAGAAGAGGTTTGAAAAAGGTGACATGGTCCTATTATTCAACTCTAGATTGAGATTGTTTCTAGGTAAACTAAAATCTCGATGGTCGTGGCCATTTAAAGTCACCATGGTTCAACCAAATGGAGCAATTGAAATACGGAGTTATTCCACGGGTGCGTTCACAGTTAATGGATAATGATTAAAACCATATCTTACGGGACAACCTATTGATAAAGCCAATGTATATACACTTACTGATCTAGACCAAGCATGGAAGAAGGGTCAAGCTCTTAACCTTAAAAGAGCGCTTCTTAGGAGGCAACCCAAGCTCTTTTCCCTTTTTCTTTTCTTAGCTTTTATTTTTACTATTTTTGTAGTTGGTGCCTATTTTCAATATATATATATATATATATATTATATATATATATATATATATATATATATATATATATATATATATATATAGATATATATATATATATATATATACATACATGTAAAGAGAAAAAACAAAAACTATGAATAAAATGCTTGGCACCACGGCCAGACCCCCAGAACCATGGTCGTGGAGTACCACCTAGGGAAAAAAAAAAGAAACTAGCAGACTCCATGGTTGGATCATGGTGAGCCCTATGGTCCGTGGTATACTGCTACAGCCCGTGGCCTAGGTTTTTGACCACGGTGCCCACTCATCTTCCTCACAATTCATCTTCAACCTCGAATCTCTCTCTCTCTCTACCTCCATTTTCTCTCTCTAAATCCTCCATAGCTAATATCTTCAACATTCCCTCATTTCTTCTCCATTTGCACTTATTTTCACCCAAAATCATCCCCTTTCACTCCATATTTTCTCTTTTCCCACAAATTTCATCTCTTTCTTCTTCTTTCTTCTTCAAATTCATCTCCTGTCACTAATCCACCATACCTATCTTTTTCTCTCTCTTATTCTTGTTCTTTTTACTTAATTCTTCATTTTCTTCTTCAATTTTTTCTTATTTAGTTTTTTGTCTTGGTTTTTATTTCGGTTTTTGCAATAATGGCAGCAACTAAGAGATAAAGGATCACCAACGAGGTTGGTTCTTCAAATCAAGCACTACCTTGACCTCAAAGGACATCTCGAACCCCCACCAATATGCGTGCTAGATGTAACATTCCTCACCATCTCGATTTGAGACATCTTGATTATGTTGCTAGATATAATTGCTTGAATGAATGCATGGTTATAGCAACTAGATAGTATGATGAGGAACTGTTAGCTCGGTTAGGAATGTTAGATGATATTAAATGGTTGTTTGCACAATGTGGTCTGGGACACTTTTTGGAAATAAAAAAACATATATATCGGGACTTAACTTTAAAATTCCTAAGTACACTCCACGTCGAGGTCACTAGAGGACCTCAATGCCAAGTCGGATACATATCGTTTTATTTCAGGGTCAATTTTATGAACTGAACTTAGGTACCTTTAACAGTATCTTCGATTTTCCACGTAGTAGAACCAAACCGCTAAGTTCCCCGCGAATGCATTTTAGGGTGAACTTTCGGTGAGTGTTAGGTACAGCACTAGTTCATCGAAGTGTACCCATTTAAAGAACCCTTGCGTTGCAGTAGCTCAGCATATCTTGGCTTGTTCCCTTTTTGCTCAGGATGATAGCCTAAATGTCCGGAGATTATCTGTGTTATACTTCTTATCCTATATGCTTGATGGTGTCCAGCTTGATCCTAATTCCTTTTTAGCCAGGCAATTGCGTAGTGCTGCTATTAGCACTAAAAGTAGGATAGTCATTGGTGGTACTGTGACTACTATTGTTAGATTTTTGGGTATTGAGCCCAATCGTGAAGATAGAGTTTCCGGGTCCAAGCAGCTTGATCAAGCTGCTTTTAAAATTATAAACTTTTGTGAAATTGAGGCTGGGCGTTTGCATTGGATTTGCCCTGGGGACCAGCTTTTGCCGTTTCCTAAAGTTGATCGTACCACCTTACTTCGCCGGGCTAACCTTTATTGGGTACCTGGTGATGAGGAGGTTGTTCGACCCACACCCCATCATCCAGCCCCTCATTCTAGTCAAGCAGGACCTAGTTCTTCCTCTCAACCACCCTCTCCTGACTATATCGACCTCCAAGACATCCTTAGATCCATTCAAGAGGAGCAAGTTTCCCTTTGAGCATTTGTTGCCTCTTAGAACGTTGCTCTTTGGGACTTTGTCCAAGAGCACCACAATGAGCTTCGTGGGACATTTGCTGCCTAGACACGGTATTTCCAAGACTATAGGGCATGGGGGAGTTAGTTGTTATATTTGGCATCTGATGCCTATTTTGGTTTGGTGTGATTGTGCTTTCTCTATGTTGTCAGTGGTAGTTTCTGGATTTTTTTGATTTAGGTTTTCGTTTTGTTTAGTGGCAAATTTAGTTTTCTTTTCCTTCTAGATCGCATTTTAGTTTTTTTTTTTTTCACTATTTTCTGTCTTTTATTAGTTCCTTTGCATTTTAGTTTGCATTGTCATTATGAGCACGCATAAAAGGAAGCAAAAAGCAATGAAAAAAAGCATTAAAAAAAAAGCAAAAAAAAACATTCAAGGAAAAAAATGGACCAATGATGATCTTTATAGATTCAGTAGACATCTATGATTTAGTTTGATCCTTTGATTCACCCAAATTGTGTATAAAAATGTTTGTGAATAAGTTTTCAAAATGATCTCCATGTTTTAACTACATGTTGGATGCGAGTTGATATACCCCATAAGTCTTTACATGAATTTTAGCGTGTGTTTACTAGTACGCTAGTTTTGAGCTTGGTAGATGTCCCGTGAGATTTTGAGCTTTTAAAGGCTATTTATTAATTCAGTCTCATGTTTCTTTCATGTGTGACTCTTCCTTGACATCATTTCTCTAGAACTTGTTTTGATTCTCATTGAAGATCACATTTCAAATATGCGTTTAGACAATATGATTGAGGCATTTTTTTCTTTGATTTGTGAAACCCCACGGCTAAATAGTCACCTTTGTTATGTATTGTGTCTCTTGCTAGCCCCTTTGAGCCTATATCTGATTTTTTTGATTTGAACCTCCTATTATAGCCCATGGCCAAATATTTGTCTTACCCTTAAGCCAAGACTAAAGGAGCATTTCATTCCTTTGCATCAAATTTGATAGGGCACTAGTAAGGAGGATTGTTATCTTTCAGTGAATTTTGGCTGTTTGGTGAAGGGATGTGAGATTTCGATAAATCCCTTGTTTCATTGTACAAAGTTTGGAGATGAGTTGAAATTTAGAGTTCATTATGGATTTCCCCTTGGCTATCCTTAAAAAAAAAAGAAAACGAAAACAAAAAACAAAAAAAAGGGGAAAAAAAGAAAAAAAACGGAAGAAAGTGTTAGCCTTGTTGGAATTGTTAATTCTTGTGATTTTTAACTCTTTCCCTTTTCAATTGGGGATGTATTTTGTTGATAAATTGTAATGGTCTAAGAAGGATGCAGTATGGTGCATTGGAATTATTTAGCTCTTAGTCTCTGGCTTCTAGCTTCTCATTTCCAAAACATTTATTCCCCTCTTACCTTTACCCATGGCCCCATTACAATCCTATGAAAGTCCTTATGATTATCTAGTGTGTTTGCATATTAGTGATGGCGAATTTCAGAGTCTTGTCAAACTTATGCTAGATTTGAGTATAGGGAATGAGACTTGAGAGAACCTTTATTATTATTAAACACATGAGTAATGAGAGCCACATAACTGTAGTGAGGTTCTACCGGCCTTGCTAGCCTTACTTGTTTATATGTTGAAATGATTGTATTTGACGATTTGGGAGATTGATTCAAGTTTTACAGTGTAGTCAGTCAAAAGATTTTCGAAAATTTAATGATTTTTACATCTTTTGGGCTACCTTTGGATCAACTTTGCCATTTGAATGTTACTTATATCTATCCTTAGGAGGTTCTATATATATATTTTTCATTTTTAGCGTTGCTTGAGGACAAGTAATAGTTTAAGTATGGGAGAGTTTGATAAGTGCTCAACGTATACATCATTTTTAGGAGATATGTGCTCAATGTTATTATTTATACTCCTATACTCGATTTATGCTTGGGCATCGTTGTTTGATATGTTTTGCAGGATTTTAGGCATTTCTACTCAGCATTTGATCCTTAATGGATGTATTTTGACATCCCATGCGAACATCTATATACTGCTACGCCCGTGGAGTAAGAAAAGAGCAGAAAGTTGATTCCAACCAAAACCACGGTCGGACCGTGGTGCCTGCCACAGATCATGGTGAGAGGTGAAACTGCTGCCTCTTCATTTTCCTTCAGTTGTGTGGCTAAAAATGTCCTGGTTTTCTTATGAAAGGGCGTCGTGTAGCAGGAAGAAGAGAACAGGCAAGAGCAGCATAGTTTATCTTCTTTCTAAAATTTTTGTTCTTTTTAGTTTAGATTCTTAGTTTAATTATTGTTTTGGTGAGAAATCTTGGGCTTTAGTGTTTGAATTGAGGTGGTTTTGAAGCCCTTGGTTGAAAACTATTCTCAGTCAAGCCCTTGCACTCAGATTTTGCAAAACATTAGCTAGTTGTTCAATCCTTAATCATGTGTGAGTAGTTTAATTTTTATCTAGGAATTTAGTAGTTTATGAAAGTGTCGTTGAATCATCTTTTAATTTAAAGAATTGTGCTTATTCTCATGATTGGTTTGATTTCGTTGTATCAAGTAATTATCATGTTTTGAGTGGATTTTTGGCCAAAGTTTGCTTGGACACTTGAGACAATCGAGTGAAAAACTGAAAGGTGACATTTGATTGTTGGACTGCTTAATAAAACTTGACTTTGAGTCATCTCGAAAGAGATATTTGCATGTTAGAAGGACATAGAAAGTAATCGAAGATGTTTAGCTTGGATTAAGACAAATTAGTTCAAAAGAACGACTTTTGCTTGACTTAGGTAAATTTGGTTGAGTTCGAAACAATATACTAAATTTTTCGATAGACTGCAATTGCAAGATTAACCGATTAGAGAAAAGCACATGTTTATCATTTGGTCCAATCACTTATCATAACTACATGAATTCCTAGATAATTTTCCTTAATTGAATCAGAATTTTAATTGATTTAGAATTAGTGAACTAGAAATTCTTAAATCGAAACCATTTGAATTAGAATTTTACTTAACATATTATGATAGACCAGACTCGATAGACTATAATAGTCCCTGAGGAATGATATCATTTTATCTATACTACGACTACCCGTGCGCTTACGGTAGTGGTCATCCGCGTAGGCCCGACTTCTCCCCAAACTTCCTTCTTTCCACTCTCTCACTTCGGTCCTTCTTGCTATTCCATCCTTCGCAGCCCAATTGAAGCCTTAGCTAGCCCTTCTTCTCTTCTTCTCTCGTTGTTTTTTGCTACCCAGAATGAGTCCCAATACGCCTTTTGCCCTTTCTTCTCTTGCTAAGCTGGCTTAAGTGCCCTCCCTCAGGCGTTTTCTTTCTTTTCAATTCGTAGCCCAATCGTAAGTTTAGCTTACAGATTTCCTCCATGCACTTAAGAGACAAGTGAAACTCAAGTGATCTCCAGCACCTCATCTCTTCTTCTTTCCTTCCCCCCCGTTGCCTAGAACCGAGACTCAAAAATGATGCTAGCTGCTTCTTTATCTTTTCTCCCAGCCACCGTTATTACTCTTTCTGTCTCTTCACCATCAATTCCACCATCATCACCGTCATTAAGTCATCGATTACAAGGGAGTTAAGGGAAGCAATCATCAGGGATGAATAAGAGCTACGTTCTGGGGGCTTGAAATGGAGGGTCAAAGGCAAAGAAGAGGGGGCAGGAGGATAGAAAAGAGTTCTCAATTTTTTTTCAAGACTTAAGTTTTTTTTTTTCATTTCTTTTCAGATTCAATTCCAAATCTAAGATTTAGCTATGACTATTGATGTAATTAAACCTAAGGTTGTTGAATTAGAAATTGGAATCTGATTTCTGCTTTGTGTAAGCTTGTGATTCAAATTTGGGTTCGATTCGCTGGTGCAGGATTTGAACTTGTTCTTCATTCCATGCTCCTCCCAAACTTTGGTTCAAATCCAAGTCTCCTTTTTCATTTGTTTACGAAGTTGTTTGTAAAAAAAATTTGGCTTGTAGGGTTCTCTTGATTTATGTGAAGTTACATGATTAGGGAATTGAACTTGTTCATTTGGTTGATAACATGGTAGCAGAAAGCTTGGAGTATAAAGTGTTTGAAACAGTTGGCTACTAATAAATTAGATTACCCCTTTACTTTTGTTTTATTGAAATTAATCAATCTGCTTATAAGCTTAGTCTTGAGTATGTGCGAATTTAGGCTAATTAGCAATGTGATTTCATAATTCATCCCGGAAGGTCGACAATTGTAAGTGCTATAATGATAAAACTGTACGCTTGAGGATCTTACAACAAGTTTTGGCACCGTTGTCGTGGTTGAATTTGTGAAATTTGTTGCATCACGTCATTGTTGAGTCATTTGAGTCATTTTTGTTTTAGTTTCATATTTGTGACTTTTAATTTTGGTCGCATTGAGTCGTTGCTGGGGTTGATTTAGTTTTAGTTGTTTTGTTTAGTTAAGATTTCTCTGTTTTCGATTTTTTGAGTGAGTTAGCATTTTTGTTTTTTGCTTAGATCAATTTTATTTTCATTTTTAGAGGTTATTTTGCTGCTGGAGAAAAAAAATAAAAATAGTGACTAACAGATTCTAATCCAAGTCTGTGCAAGAAAAAAAGCTGAACAAGGAAGGGAAAAAAACAACAGATTAGTGCAGGTTTTCCATGCATCTTGAATTTTGTTGGAATTTTTTGGAGTAGTTCTAGTCTGAATTTTTCTATTCTAATATTATTCGTGGATTTTCCATGATGCTTAGAGTCTAGGTGAATTTTTATGTGATTTTTAGGATTGTCTGGAATTTCCTATGATTTTTCGAAATAGTTTTTCTGTTTGGAATTTTCTACACTGATCGGGGATAGAAAAAATTCAAAAAAAATGTATTTATGGCCCTTGTGATTGTGTGAATTTACCGTGTATAGAGTTATGATTTTGAAAGTTTCATTTTCTATTTTCTTTTTTTTTTTAAAGATTTAGCTTGCTTAGGTTTTAATTTATTTTCTATCTTCTTGTAGTTTATTTGTGCCTTTTTTTCGTTTTATTTCTAGGACTGGATCACTTTCTATTTTTATTTTGTTTTTAGGTTTGATTCACTTTTTTTTTGTTTTGAGTGTTGAAAGAAAGAAAGAAATCAGAAAATCCAAAATCGAAAATCCAAAAAAGTTAGAAAAAGAAAAGGACCAAAAAGATATCATTTTGTGATGGTGTGAGATTTGCATGACTGGTTGGGTTAGAGATGCTGAAAGTAATAGATTTGATAAAAGTGAGTCTGACTCTGACTGGGAACCGAACCTTGAACCCAAGCCTAAACCAGAATTACATGAAACAGTACAAGAGATATCTTTGAGTAATATTTTCTACCCTACTAGGACTGCTTTGCAATCTTATTTCACTTTACCTAACCTAGGACCAAATGTGACTTTTGAGTTGAGACTTTATTATACCCAAATGCTCCCTAATTTCATAAGTTTAGAGGATGCTTATTTGTTTTTGATGGAATTTGAAGAAGTGTGTTCTATAATGCATTTTCAAAATATCCTTACTGATATTGTGCGAATGAAATCGATTCCTTTTGCTTTGAAAGATTCTACTAAATGACGAATGTATGGCTTGACTACTAACTCTACCACTTCATGGAATGATTTTGTTAGATTGTTCTTAAGAATATATTTCCCTAATACAAGACTGTTAAGTTAAGGAATGATATTAATCAATTTGTGTAACTAGATGGGGAATGGTTTTGGGAATACTTTGACAGGTTCAAGAATTTGTTGGCCCGACATCCCCATTATGGCTTAGGCCAAGAATGTTTTTGCCAAATTGTTTATGAAGGACGTGACCAACAATCTAGGACCATATTAGAGTCCATGTGTTAGGGCTGCTTTCTTTCTAGGCGCGCTATTGCTACTTGGGAATTTTTATCGAACTTAACTGAAAAGACCATGCAATGGAGAACCGCTAGAGATGACAGTCTAAGTTCTAGGTTTACAAGGGGTTGCATTCTGTCTCTAATGTGAGTCACTTAGAGTCTAAGACTGCAGTTTTGGAAAATATGTTGAAGGTGTTATCTTCCCAAACTCCCAGTTACCTTAGACTTTAGTTGTGTTCTATTCTCACTGTCAACCCTTAGATAATTCATTAAGTGCATGTCCCTATTTTGCTCACCAGTTATCAACTAGATAAGAACAAGCGAGTATGACCTTTTAGGGACTGAAGAATGACTCCTTTTCCCCTTACTACAATCCATGGTGGATAAATCATCCTAATTTTTCTTGGAGGAGTGGAACAAATGTTGCGGTCCCTAACTCACAGCATGGAGTGTTTTCTAGAAACAACTCATAGCCCATCTCCCATCACTCTAATGCTTTTTAGAGGCTGGCTTTTCTAGGTGTGCTCAATGCACCTAGACCTCCACCCATCTATAGCTTAAGTTCAACCTCCTCCTAGTTATACTGACATTGATAAAATTGAGAGGAGAATTAACAATAATATCGAGAGAATGATTAATGCTAATATGGAAAGAATGATGAGAATGATGACTAAACAGTTTCCCCAGTTAGCATCATCTTCTAGGGAGCCAGATATCTTTTCAAGTCAGCCGAACCATAAGGGTCACGCCTCTTCTTCTTCTGGTGCTAACCCTAGCAAGTCTGTGAGGAAAGTGAATGCAGTTATATCTCTTTAATGTGGTCGGGAGATTGATAATCAAGTGAGACATCCTAATGAATCTTGCATGCATCCTCATCATTTCTACCAAATTCTTCTCCCTGTCCTTCTTCCCCAGCAATTAGCTCACCCAGTAAGTCAGGGGATGCTACTGATGGTGTCCCCAATGACTCTAATAATCCTTTACTTTCTAAGTCACCTTCTAATAAAGAGGAGCTTCGGGGGAAAGATTCTACTGATTCAGTTGATCCTTCACCTCCTAAGGGCGCGTCTTCTCCTTCTTCCGCTAAGAAAGTCCATCAGGCTTTACTTCTTTTCCCCACTGGCTTAAAAAGAAAGATCAATGCCATGTTGAGAAGATGAGAGAGACCTTCTCTCAAGTCAAAATCAACATTCTTTTACTCGATGCTATTCAGTAAATGTCTCCATATGCTAGATTTTTAAAGGGTCTGTGTACCACCAAAAGTTCTACTAGTGTCCCTAAGAAGGCTTTCCTAGCCTCTGGCAATAGTTATATCCTTTCTTGCTGGATCCCAGCGAAGTATAAGGATCTCGGTTGTAGTGCTATTTCTATAGTTATAGGCAACCAGCTTATTCACAGAGCTTTGCTTGATTTAGGGTCTAGTGTCAATTTAATACCCTTCACTGGTATGAGAGACTATGGTTAGGTGAGCTGAAACCTACTAAGATGGTCATTGAATTAGCTGATAGATCAACCAAGCTACCCAGGGGTATAGTTGAGGATGTGCTGATTAGAGTGGGTGAATTCATTTACCCTGTGGACTTTGCTGTGATTGAGACTGAGAAGGTGTCCAATATAGCTAGCCAAGTCCTTGTGATTTTACAGCGTCCTTTCTTGGAGACTGTTAATTCCATCATTAATTGCAGGAATGGTATGATGAGCTGTATTTTTCCAGTAAAGGCCTTAGAATTGAACATCTATGACATGTAAAGATAACCTTCTGGTTTTGATGATATGGAGTTTTCTACTCTTAACGAGATAGAAGATTCTGTATTTCATGATTACCTTGATGACATATTTGTTGTTGAGTATGAGTTGTTTCTTATAGATGATAAGCCTAAATATGATGTATTTGAATTAGATGACTTACACTTTGCTTCTGACTATCTGCTTGCTAATGCTTCTGAATCTGGTTTGAGTTTGTGTCGTCTCTTCCTCTTGAATTGAAACCTCTTTCGAACTCTTGTAAGTATTCATCTATGGCCTGAGGAATCATTACGTACGATTATTACTTCTGACATAGATAGGACCAAGAGAGCAAATTGTTTGTTTTACTTAGAGAGAATAAAGAAGCTATAGGTTGGACTTTAGGGGATATCAAGGGTATTAGTCCCTCCATTGTGCAGCATGGAATCCATTTGGAGGACAACGCTAAGCCCTACCAAGGCTGTTAAAGGCATTTAAATCTAACTCTGTAGGAGAAGCAAGTACTGAAGTAGTTGGACTATGTGATTATTTACTCATTTCTAATAGTGAATAGGTCAGCCCTATTTATGTTGTTCCTAAGAAGACTGATATTACCGTAATTAGGAATGATAAGAATGACTTGGTTCCCACTTGAGTTCAATTTGAGTGTCGTGTTTGTATAGAATATAGAAAATTGAATGCTGCCACTAAGAAATATCATTTTCTACTTCCATTATTGGACCAAATGTTAGAGAGGTTGGCTGGACATTTCTTCTATTGCTTTTTACATAGATATTCTGGCTATACCCAGATCTCTATTGCTCCTAAGGATCAGGAGAAGACTACTTTCACCTATTCGTTTAGGACATATGCCTTCAGGAGAATGTCGTATGGACTATGTAATGCCACTGCTACCTTTCGGAGGTGCATAATTTTTATTTTCTCATATCAGGTTGAGCAGTATATGAAAATTTTCATGGATAACTTTTCTGTATTTGGGTCCTCTTTTGATGACTGTCTATCTAATCTAAGACAATTGTTGGAAAGGTGAAAGAAGAAAAACTTGACTTTGAACAGGGAGAAATGTCACTTTATGGTTAAAAAGGAAATAGTCTTAGGCCACATTATTTCTAGAGATAGGATTGATGTATATAAGACTAGGACTAACTTGATCATTAATCTAAACACTGGCTTCTATTATTGTTTCATTAAGGATTTTAGTAAGATAGCAAAGCCCTTGATTAACCTGTTAACTAAAGATGTGCCATTTTACTTCTCTGAGGAGTGTCTTGTGGTACTTACTAAGCTTAAGAAAGCCTTAACTTCGACTCCCATTCTTCACCTACCATCTAGGGAGAACCATTTGAGTTAATGTGTAATGCATCTGATTGTGCTATTGGGGTTGTTTTACGGCAGCGTATTGATCAAAAGCCCCTTGTCATCTATTATGCTAGTCACACTTTGAATGATGCCCAACTAAAATATACTGCTATTCAACAAGAATCTTAGCTATGCTCTTTGGCTTTGAAAAACTTAGACCTTATCTGATTGGGTCTTAAGTGATTGTCTATACTGATCATTCTGCTTTTAAAAACCTTCTTTCTAAGAAGGATGCTAAGCCTAGACTTGTGCAATTAATCATACCTTTGCAAGAATTTGATTGTGAGACTAGGGACAAGAAAGGTTATGAGAACCTTGTAGCTGGCCATTTGTCTAGGATTCTTTGTGATAAAGAAAGTGAGTTAAGGATTTCTGAATGCTTCTCCGATGAGCAATCATATGCTATCCATCATGATCTTTGGTATGTTGACATTGTGAACTACCTAGTTTCTGGTAGAATCCCTGAAGGTTGGACTAAAAATGATAGAGATAGGTTCTTTCACCTAGTGAAATTCTTTGTTTTCGATGACCCTTACCTATTTAAGGACTATTCTAACTAGGTTTTTAGGAGGTGTATTCCTAATCATGAGGTGAGGAGTATCCTTCCCTTCTGTCATGACCACGTATGTGAGGGAGGGCATTTCAGTGGGAGAAAGACTGTAGCTAAAATTCTTCAATGTGGTTTCTATTGGCCCACTTTATTTAGGGATGCTTTTGAATACTGCAAGAGTTTCCCTAGGTGCTAACAGTTGGATAGAATAAGCATAAGAGACATGATGTCACTTGATCCCATTATTATGGCGGAGATTTTCGGTATTTGAAGTACAGATTTTATGGGACCATTTTCATCTTCTTTTGGGAATGAGTATATTTTATTAGTTGTGGATTATGTTTCTAAGTGGGTTGAGGCAATCCCTTCTAGGACAAATGACATCAAGGTGGTTGTGAAGTTCCTTAGGGAGAATATATTTGCTAGGTTTGGCATGCCCCAAGCTATCATTAGTGATTAGGGTACCCACTTTAATAACAGATCTTTTGATGCCTTACTGATGAGGTACACCATAGTCCACAGTCTTGCAACCCCGATCACCCCCAAACCAGTGGTTAGGTTAAAGTGTCTAATCGGCAAATTAAGTAGATTCTAGAGAAGACTATGAGCAGAAATAGGAAAGATTGGGCCGACAAAGCTTGTAGATGCTCTTTGGGTGTATAGGATGGCTTTCAAAACTCCCTTAGATATGTCACCTTATAGGGGGTTTATGATAAGCCTTGTCATCTCCCTATTAAGTTGGGGCATCAAGCTTGGTAGGCCATTAAGATACTCAATTATGACTTGACCGAGGCTAGTGCAGAATGAAGATTGCAACTGAGTGAGCTTAAGCAGATATAAGTTGAGGCTTATAAGAGTACTCGATCTTATAAAGAGAGGGCTAAGCTATTCCATGACAAACGCATTTTTAGGAAGAGTTTACCATGGAGTGAAAGTATTCTTAAATGATTCTAAGCTCCATTTATTTCCAGGGAAATTGAGGTCTCGACGGATGGGTCCCGATATTATTTCACGTGTGTTTTCCCTATGTTGTAGTTGAAATTTAGGATCCTGATAGTGGTGAAACATTCAAGGTGAATGGCCAATAGTTGAAGCAATTTTTGAAGCTTCCGAGTAAAGAAGAAGTGGAGTGTTTGGTAATCTATAAGCTAAGCTCTAATCAGTGATGAAATTCTGCGATAGCTCAGGTGCACTTAGCACCAACCTGGTTTGCATGAAATTTCATCCCTTCATTTCCCTTTTTCTCATTTTTTTCTTTTCTTTTGCATATTTGGATACTTTTGGGCTTATATCTCTTATGTGTATATGTTTGTAAATTTGTTTTTAGTTATATCCTTTTTGTTTTTCAGTCTTGTTTTTCTTTTTATATATTTGTTTTTTGTTTTTTATTTTGTGTTTTCAGTTTCTTTCCACTTCCAATGAGGATATTTTTTGAACAAGGTTTGAGCTGGGGAAACTACTTTTCCCCAAAAAAAACTAAAAAAAAACTTTAAAAATTTAAAAAAAACTAAAAACATTTTGCTTTCGGGGAATATATGTGCTATTCTAATTAACTATGTTCTCTTATATCCTTATAATGTTTGGTTAGATGTAATTAGCCTTGTTATGCAATCAAGTTTATCATTGTGTTTTCATTACTTTGTTTAGTTGTATAAGAATGTTGCAATAAAAGAACTATTTTGTAATTCTGGTTACAACAACCTAAGTAATCATGACTATATTGTATAGTTGATTGCATTACATTGTCATTACATTAGACTTGTAAGGCCCGCATACTTTATATTCCGTTAAGTTGTTCGTAATGCTTTTTTGTGTTATAAAAACCTTATTTTATTAGCGATATGTGCTAAAATTATGTTCTAAGTGCCTATGTGAGCGTTGATTTTATTAAAAAGAATATTTTTGTTGCCAGTAATAATATTATTATTATTAGTTTTGAAAATCATTCAATGATTTTTAATAAGCGCTATTAACGGTTATTAGCGAGTACTAATTGAAGTAAGAACCCGAATACGATTAGGTTGTCAACCTTAGAAGCAGTCTGATGTTATTAAATCGAACCTCAATGTATTTGGAAACGACTAATCGACGAAAGGTCGCGTTATCAATTTGAGTTTAGAGTATGAAGCATGAGATTATACTAGCGGTGTTATTTATCGAGCAAGCTTGAACAAAAAAAGAGAGAGAAGGGAGGGGTATTATTGTCATTGCACCTGGCCCCTGTTTTCTTCCTCCAGCACGCGACACCCCCCTCGACACTCTCTCCTCTCACCTGCTACCCGTCCTCTTCCTCCTCCTCTCCTCCTCCATGAACGACACTTCCAAGCTTTAGCCTAGTAGATTTTCGCCCCACAACAACCGCAAATTCATCCCATTTGGCTTCCCCCATGAGCTAGCTTTTGTTTGGTGCAAAATCTGGGTCGAAATTCCAAGCCCCTTGTCACAGTTGTGGAGGGTTTCGGACGCTAAATTGAAGCTCGAATGCGTGCCCAGGTAAGGCCATGCAATTTAGCTTCTAGTTGCTTTCAATCTTCTATGAGTTAGAGTTAGAATTCGCACTTTAAATGCCCAATTCAATCTCAAGCTAGTAAGTGAAGTAGGGCTTGTTTTAGGGTTCGAATTTAGAAGTTTGGGCGTGTATTAGGCTCTGGTAGGGTCTGTTCATGCGTAAGTGAGCAAGAGCCTAAGAATTTGGAGTCGTTCGAGCCCCAAAGTCAACCCGGTCAAGCCTTCGATCGAACACCTAGCTTGGAATCAAGGTAGGGATTTCCTCACCCCTAAATTACCATTAATTTCAATGATTTTAGCTTAATTTAGTTGATGCATGGTAATTGTAAGTTTAGAGATCAATTTTGGGACATTAGAATCGATATTGAGAAATTACAAATATGGTATTGATTTTGGTTAATTGCTTGTTGAATAAACGCATGTTTGAACGAACCTATTAAATTGAGTATTCGAAAGTAAATAAAATGCTGATAGTGGGTTGTTGTAGCATCAGTTGTCGCACTTGAAAGACCATTTAATGCTTTGGGGTGCTAGTTGGGCAGTTGAAGAAATTGTGGTGTCAGAATTATGTCTAAAAGTCATGGCTAAATCAGTTTGAGCATGTTAATGGTTTATTCCTGGTAATTACAAAGGAAATACTATGCCTATGTATATTGGTTTCCGAACAAGAAAGTATGTATCGCTTGAAGTTTCTATTTGCATTAGTTTAGTACGTTAAATTCTAAGCTGGCTATTAAGCATGAATATTATGCCTATGCATTATCGTTTTCTGTATTGTTGGTTTGTACATGTTAATATTAAACTGAGCTTGGTAGTTGGATGGTTTGAGGTGGAACTAATGAGAAATTTGAGGTTCTTGTGGTTGGTGCTGTGTGAGGAGGGGGATAGGGTTGTGAATTGCCGCAATCGTGCGGATTGCGAGGTCATGTATGGCTTAATGAGTTGCAATATGAAGTGTATGAATGTGCTATGTGTGAACCCCTTTTTCCCCGATATGCTACGTGACGTTATGTGATTAATTCTTGAAACTTTAGACGTCTTTAAAAAGAAAAGGTCATTTAGGAAGTTTGTTTTACATGTTTGAAAATACTTTTACGTTTATCGGTTGTTTATTCGCGTGTTAGGACGTCTAAAGTGTAAAAAGTTCCTGAACCGTCGAACTGCTCAATTAGCGACTCGACTGAATAGTCGATAGGTTTAGGAAGTTCAAAAGTCAACTAAAAGTGAGTTCAAAAAAGTTTTTAAGGCATTGATTTGGGTATGACCCCTCCTTGTGTTTAAAAGAATTTAAACGACCCGAAAAAGAGCACCTTAAGGTGCTAAATATGATGCTTAGCTTATTTGCACGTTATTTGCTTACTTAAGTCTCTATTGAGTTTCAATTAAAGAGCTAGTAAGTCCATAATGACTTTAACAAGCATTTGGGATGAAAATATAAAAAGAAACCCTAAATTGCCTTATAAACGAGCCAAGTACTTTAAGTTTTTGAATAGTAGCAAGTTTAGGAACATTTTAAGCCTTTAGTTTATTTATACACCCATCTTGAGTCTTAAAAGGAATTGAAACGAGCTATAGAGTGACAACTGAAGTTTTGAATACGAATCTAATTTGAGTTACACGCTGACTAAGTATTTTGAGTTACGTTTTGAATCATAATGAGCTTGAAAGCGATCGAAGGTCTTAACTCGCTTAAGCACCTCTCTTTGAGTTAAAAAGGAATTTCCAAATGAATCTAGCTTGCTTTTTTTGCTAATTAAGTATTTAAGTGTCAAATGGGTTTCGATTCAAACTTAGTTTGAATTAAACGTTAACTAAGCACGTTATGTCTCAAACGAGTTTCGATCTACGAGTTAGTAAACGTATTGCGTTTATAAGAAACTTTTAAGTTAAAAGTAAAGTCGTTTTACAAGTTTTTGAACGTAATACATTTATACGAAGCTTTTAAGTTGTAAATGAAGTAGTTTTATGATTTAGCAACCCTATTATGTTTATACTAACCTTTTTGAGTTGAAAACGAAGTTGTTTAATGATTCAGCAAACTTAATACATTTATACGAACCTTTTTAAGTTGAAGACGAAGTCGTTTAACGATTTAGCAAACTTAATACATTTATACGAAGCTTTTAAGTTGTAAACGAAGTCGTTTTATGATTTAGCAACCCTATTATATTTATATGAAGTGTCTAAGTTGAAAACGAAGTAGTTTTACAGTTTAGCAAACTTAATACGTTTATATGAAGCATTCAAGTTACAAACTAAGTCGTTTTACTATTTAGCAAACATTTTGTGCCTATAAGCTTTTAAGTTATTTACGAAGTCGATTTACGAGTTAGCAAACTTATTCCGCTTATGAGAAGTTTTTAAGCCAAAAATTAATGAGCTATAAACATTTCGAAAGGTTACGGTCGTTTTGTTTAAAAGTAAGATTTCAGCAAAGCAAGCAACTGAAGAAGAGAAATAAAATACGTTTTTAAAGGCTAAGAAAGTGCTAGGCAATTGGCTAGGGTTAGGAACTGAACTCAAAATATGAATTATCTGGGTATGAGCTGTTCCTGAAAACTGGACGCAAAGATTGTGTGAGCCATTTCCCCCTAAAGAAATACTAGGAACTGGACTCAAGATATGGATTATCTTGGTGTGAGCTGTTCCCCAGATAAGTTATGATGTGTGATGCGTAAAAAAACCTTGAGGGGGACTGGACTCAGGATATGATTATCCTGGTGTGAGCTGTTGCCCCACAGAGGACATTATTGAGGTTAGAGTTACTCTGATAAGATGCATTTTGGCCAAAAATCAAGTACATATACCCCATGGATAACGTAGATTAAGAGTGATGATCTCACTTAAGGGCCGTGTTGACCTCCCCTAGCCAGCACAATAAGATGTTTTTATGTCATAAATAAGTTCTTGATAAAAAGGAGATTTGGCTTTTTGCCATTCTAAGCAGTTCAGAAAAGAAAAGAAGTTCTTTTAAAGGGATACGAGCCTCAAGAGGCCAAGTAAAGCGTTTTTAAGAAAAGAAGAAAGCTTTCAAATGTACGTAAGCTGCATATATTCTATGAATGTGTTTTGAATATAGTTTAAATGAAATTGCAAATGAAGTAAAGTTACATTCTAGTAATGCATCGTGCATTCAAGCTTTTCAATATGCATATTTAATGAAGGAATGTTTCTTGCCAAATCTTTCTTACCAGTTCAGATGTTTCGAGAACTTTTAGAAAGAATTATAAGCTTTAAAGGGGTTTGTGTGGATTATAAACCATTCTTGGTATTTATCGATAGTCACTATGTTTTCAAAAGTGAGTTTGAAGGCCTTTTGCTGAATTAGTATATTCAGTTTTGATGACAACAAACCCAAGTGTAAAATGCTCTTGAGTAATGTTGCTCCAAACAAAGTTCTCCAAACAGGCATACACTGTTATTTTCAATATGCGTCTTAACTTGTTTGCTGAATGTTGAGAACAAGTCTTAAGAACAGGTCTCATACCTTGATGACTCACGCTCAAGTCAAGAACACCACCTCGATGAGTTGATTGTGTGTTAAGATCAGTTCCTGAACTCAAGCAATACAAGAACAACCTGGCAAACAGGCTAGGTGTTTCAAGGACAATCCAGCAAACAGGCCTTTCTGAACTCAAGCGATACAAGAACAACCTGGCAAACAGGTTGGTCTAGGTGGTTGGGGCAGCGTATTCGTCTTGAACAAGATGACTGGATCTACAACAAGATGTCTTGGGTAATTTAGGTTTTATTTTTTAGACTCTTGTTAATATGCCAATCTTGAAAAGTCTCTAACTAACCACTCTTGAATTGGTTGCGCTATTTGCTTCAGAACACCAAGTTTGAACAACCCTGTAAACAGGGTACCTAGGGTGTTTCTGAACTGCAACGGCCAAACCCGGTCACTTTGGAAAACTTATTTTGGTTGGCCAAAAGCTCTAATATATTTTGATAAAATTCCAAGACAGCAATTTAAGCTGTAGGAAATCTTTTGATATGAAAATCACTTGGGAGATTTGCAAAACTGATTTTGGAAAATATTTACCAAAACCGAAAATATTTCTCTCTTATCCTTTGGAAAGTGATTAATTCAAAATTCAAGCTGAGATTCTTTTCCAGGTATTTCACGGCTATTTTTAAGGGGAAAAGATAGTCTTTTATCCTCCAAAATCAAATCCCTACAATATTGGGAAACTCTATCCTCATTGGATCTTTTAGCCGTTGGAATTCTCTGTGCTAAGCAAAAATCTCTCTTTGCTAAACATAGCTGATTTTATCACTTCTCCTTGTTTTTGACCGTTGGATTTTTTGTTTAAAAACTCAACATTTCACTCCCATTCATAAGATGAAGAAAAAACGAGAAACATACACAACATACGCAAAAAGGGAGAAGTGCAAAAGTGGTTTTTCTAGTGAGAAGAATTTTTCGAGCTACTCTTGAGAAAAGAAAAACCGAGACAAGTTGTGTTTAAGCTGAGCTTTCAAGATATTGGCATACTAGGACCTCATTGTACCTTACATCTGCTTAAATCAGAAGCACCCCCGTAAGGTGTTTTGTAACCCTGATCTTGGATCAGAAAAGTGAGTGAGTGGTCCTCAGTCGTGTGGACTTTGGACGTGTCCAATCTGGTGAGATTTGGACGTGGTGTAACCTTTCTTAGAAAAGAAGGTTACGTGGTTGCAAGTTGTAACAAGGTGTGTTACATTTGTAACGTGTGAAGCCCGTTAGTGAAAGTGGTTAAATCCTACACGAGGTAGGTCGTGGTTTTTCACACCTCAGTTGGGCTTAGAGGTGTTTTCCACGAAAAAATTGTGTGTGCTTTATTTCTGCATTTATCTTGTTGATTTTCGCCTTTGAGCAAATTGAAAACATCTGGTGCAAACAAGTCAGAAGGTTGTTTGTATTCAAGAACAACCTCTACAATCAGGAGGGTGTTTGTCAGTAAGTACGCGAAAATCGAATACCACAATTCACCCCCCTCTTGTGTGTAAGTACTCCTAAATTCAACAAGTGGTATCAGAGCAGGTTCTCTCACAAAAGGGCTAACACCTTGAGAGATTCTGAAGATGAGTACACCACAAGGAATCCTTGAAGGGCAATCCATTACTCGGCCACCCTATTTCAACGGCCAACATTATAGTTGGTGGAAGAATAGGATGGAGAACTATATTCAGGCAGAAGATTATGAGTTATGGATGCTCATTAAGAATGGGCCCCTTGTTCCCACCAAGGTGCTTGAAGATGGTAAGAAGGTTCCCAAGGAACCCATAGAGTTTGATGCTGAAGACTATAAGAAAATGGAAAAGAATGCCAAGACTAAGAAGCTATTATATTTTGGCCTAGGTCCAGATGAATATATACGTATCTCGGAGTGTGAGTCAGCCCAGGAGATATGGAATGCCCTCCAAGTAGCTCATGAAGGAACAAGTCAAGTCAAACAATCACGTATTGAGCTACTCATGAGGCAATATGAGTTGTTTGATATGGGTGATCGTGAGAACGTGATGGATATGTACACACGCTTCACCCACATAACAAACGAGCTAAAATCCCTGGGAAAATCCTTCGCCACAGAAGAGCTGGTGAGGAAGATTTTAAGGATTTTGCCTCGGTCTTGGGAAGCGAAGGTGACAGCCATCCAAGAAGCTAAAGACATGAACAAGATCACCCTCGACGAGTTGATTGGAAATCTTCAAACCTATGAACTCAAAAAGAACTCACAACAAAAAGAGGAGCAGAAGAAGGATCGTAGGCTTGCCTTGAAAGCACAAGAGAATGATGACTCTGACCTTGAGGATGAAGAGATGGCCTTAATGACACGAAAGTTTAAAAAATTCTTCAAAAAGGTCAAAGAAAACAGCAGAAGAAAGGACTTCAGTAAATCCAGAAACACCCCCCGAGAACAGTTCACAGGGTGTTTTAAATGTGGCAAACCAGATCACCTTGTGAAAAACTGCCCTCTGCTTCGAGAAGAGCAGGAGTTCGAACAACCTAGAAAACAGGTTCGAAAACAACCTGTGAACACCTTAGGCAAAAGATTCTCGAAGGCTATGCTTGCTGCCTGGGGAGACTCTTCTGAGGATGAAGGTGAATCTGAAAGTGAAGGAGATGCTGTAGCTCTCATGGCACAAAGTGACTCAGACTCAGATGATGAATGCACAAACAGCTTGACTGATCTCAAGAACAAGGTACGTGGTCTCAATAAAGCAACTCTCAAAAAACTTTTGTATGCCTTGATGGATACTTGTGCTGAATTGAAACGAGATGTCCGAGACCTAGAACTAGAAAATGAGATCCTTAAGAATGAGAAACTTGAGGCTGAAAGAGAAATTCTAGCTTCACATCAAACCATAAATGACCTTAGGGAGACCTTGATCTTGAACGAAGTAAAATATACCACCAATCAAGCCAAGGCTGAAAAGGAAACCCTTGAGCTTAAAGAAAAGGTCGAAGTTTTGCTTGCTGAAAACAAGAACATGTCGGCTAAAGCAAAACGCACAGAACACCACCTTGCCACAAACAGGTTGTGGAACAAGTCCTCGCAAGCCGTTGATTGGTTAAACACTCACCACAGTCGAAACAAAAAGGGACTTGGATATAAGCCTAAACGAACCGTTTATCCAATCCATAGAAAGTATGTGGGATTACCTGAAAACATTGTTTGCTTTCATTGTGGTAAAATTGGTCACTATCAATATTCATGTCCTTTAAGAAAGTATGCCATTGAAAAGAATGAAAGGTATGTGAAACAAATCTGGATTAGGAAAGATGAGCTTTATTTGTCTAAAAGAATGGGACCCAAGTGGATCTGGGTTCCCAAAACTAACCCTTGATTTGTTTTGCAGGCTGAAGTGAGAGAGAACAACCCCACAAACAACCCAGCAAACAGGGTAAGAAACACCCTGGCAAATAGCTCAGAAAATAACCTTGAAAACAGGCAGCTGTGGTATGTTGATAGTGGGTGTTCGCGGCATATGACCGGAGAAAAATCAAACTTTCTCTCACTTACAGCTTCAACCGGTGGGAGCGTGGCTTTTGGAAACGGCAAGTTTGGGACAATTGTCGGTATAGGTAGCATTGGTAAAACTCTTTCCCACTCAATTGATAATGTGCACTTAGTTGATAGTTTAAAGCATAATTTACTAAGTGTGTCCCAACTGTGTGACAAGAACAATCTAGTGGTGTTCACACGAACACATTGCTTGGTTGTCAATGCCAACACAGGAGACGTTGTGTTAAAGGGGAAGCGTCACAAAAATGTTTACAAAGTTTGTATTTCCACACTTCTCCAAAACAACCTGACTTGTTTGAGTGCTGTGAAAGATGATATAATGCTCTGGCACAAGAGACTAGGTCATGCGAGCCTTACTCTTTTAAACAAACTTATTTCCAAAGACTTGGTTGTTGGACTACCTTCCATCAAGTTTAATGATGACAGGGTATGTGAAGCTTGTGCAAAAGGAAAACAAGTCAGATTGTCTTTTAAATCAAAAAGATGTGTTAGCACTACCCGACCTCTTGAATTATTACACATTGATCTATGTGGTCCTATGAGGATAACAAGTAGAGGTGGGAAGAGGTATGTGCTTGTCATAGTGGATGATTACTCTCGATTTACTTGGACCCTGTTCTTGGCCTCCAAGGATGAAACTTTTGAGAATTTTATTGCCCTTCTCAAAAAGGTTGAAAAGAGAGTAGGACACTCATTGGTTAGCTTGAGGTCTGATCATGGTACTGAATTTGAAAATGCAAGTTTTACAGAATTTTGTAATACATATGGTGTTGATCATAACTTCTCGGCCCCAAGAACACCCCAACAGAATGGGGTGGTTGAGCGCAAAAATCGCTCCCTAGAAGACATGACTAGGACAATGCTTATTGCTAGTGGTCTTCCTAGGAACTTTTGAGAAGAAGCTTTGAACACATCATGTTACATTATGAATAGATGTATGATTAGACCTATTTTGAACAAAACTCCCTACGAACTCTTCAAAGGCAGAAAGCGCAACATTATGCATTTAAGAACATTCGGTTGTAGGTGTTTTGTGCATAATAATGGGAAGGATGCTTTAGGAAAGTTTGATCACAAGAGTGATGAGGCAATATTTCTCGGTTATTCCTCTCACAGCAAGGCATACAAAGTCTTTAACAAAAGAACCTTGTGCGTTGAGGAAAGTGTGCATGTGCTTTTTGATGAATCTAACACTTTGAATAAGAATGGTGCACAGGAAGAAGAGTTTGAATTAGGTCTTATCCGAAAAGAAGTGTTGCCCCATGAGAGACAAGGTAAGAACACCATGGAGACAACAGGCCCAGAAGTTGTTCCTCAAAACGGCAGGCAAGGTGAACACCAAACAGGGGGAAACACCGTTGAACCCTGTTCGGGACCATGTTCTTCAGGAACAGGCTTACAAACAGGTGCAGAAACAGGCTCAGGAGGTGTTCGTGAGCCTGATTCTCCAAATATTCCGGCTAGAATAGAGCATGTGTCTGTGGATCCACTTACTCCACGACCATGGAAGCACCATAGTTGACACCCCCTTGATCAAATTCTGTCTGATATTAACAGTGGAGTGCAAACTAGGTCTAAGCTTAAGAATTTCTGTGCTTTCTATGCTTTTCTCTCTAACATTGAGCCAAAGAATGTGAATGAAGCTCTTGCAGATTCAGATTGGATCACGGCAATGCAAGAAGAGCTCTATCAATTTGAAAGAAACAGAGTATGGCACCTGGTACCTAAACCTGCAGAGAGAACAATCATTGGAACCAAGTGGGTGTTCCGAAACAAACTGGATGAGTCAGGAACAGTCACTAGAAACAAGGCCACAACCAAGGTCTCAGCCCCCTCAAACTCCCTCTTCTCCAACAGCCTCCAAGCCTTCTCGCAAATCTGCAAGAATAGCTTTTCAATCCGCTCCCCGTATCTCCAAACCCTCTGCTCCAATCATCGAGGAGATTTCCTCTTCTTCTACCGAGGGTTCTCGAGTTCTGACTCTGAGAACACCTCTTTCAAACAGGGGACACCGGTGTTCTCCGAGTCCTCTGAAGATCAAGCCCCTCAAAAATCAACCTCTAAACCTGCTGCGAAGTCCTCTCCTGCAAACTCACCCCTCAAAAGAAAGCCCAGAACAGCTCCCCTACCAGACGCTACCACCTCTGTTCCTCCTCCCAAACGCCCAAAGAAGTCCACTCCCTCTCCTATGTCTGACAAGCATGCGCAATTGCTTAAGCGCAATGTCGTCAGGGGGAGGGTAGTAAATGTACGTTTTTTCGAGGAACAGGGTCTGGGGGTGTTCCTAAACAAGTTACGAGTCCAAGGCTGGCTCGACTTGTTTGCAAACACCTAGTTAGGGTGTTCTGTGCCTGAGTTGGCTGACTTTTACGCCAACTGCAGTGTCACCAAAAGGGGTGGTGACAAGTTTTGTGAATGGGCAAGGCATTAAGGTTGATGCGCCCACACTTGGGAAAATATTGGGGGTGCCCTCACAAGGCTTTGCTGTGTATATGAGGGAAGACAAGACTGCCCTGGCAACAGCCAGGCTCCTAGAGGTGTCCCAACGCCTCAGTCAGAAACAGGGCCTGAGAACACCCCTCTCGATTAAGAAGGGTGAAATGACCTCCCTGCACCAACTACTGTTTATGTTCACCATCAAGAACATAATTCCGCAAGGTCAAGGGCGAAACTCAGCAGATACCCTCGATCAATGTCTGGTGGACCTACTGGATCGGGAGGAACCAATAAACCTCCCTGCAATCATGATTCGCCACATAGGGCGAATTGCGAACACCACCCGAGCCCATGATCTTGGCTATGGGTTTCTGCTGACAAGGGTGTTTGAGCACTTGGGGATAGCGCTCACACGGAGAGTGGCGGCCCAAATCATTGATGAGATTGGGATTGACACCCTACTAGGGTGTAGCTATGATGTTGGCGAAGGGTCAGTCTCCAAGCAGGGTCGTCGACCACCTCGACCACCTGTTTCTGGGCAATCTTCCATCAAGGTTGAGGCTGTTCTTGAGGACAATGCTCGCCTCAAGGATGAGCTCTCCGCCGTCAAGGCTGCTCTTGCTGAGGAACAAGCCCTCTCCGCCAAACACCATGAAGATTTGCTTGCCCTTCTCTCCACCCTTGCCCCCAGCATTCCTCCTCTGCAAACGAAACCACCCCCTGCTCCCTGATTGTCTAGGCTGGTCTCTAGTCTCCTCCTCCTCCTCTCTTAGTTTTGTTGTTTTGGCACTGTACTACTTTTCTTTGCAATGAAATATCTATTTGCAATGCTTTATATGCTTTTCTTGCAACCGTCCTATTGTTCTTGCTTTTTAATGATGCCAAAAGGGGGAAGAATAGTGTAACCTATTGACAAAGTATGACAAATGAGCCTGACCTTGACCTTGACTCGATAGGGTGGGTTGACCTCTAACTCCTTGTACCTACGTGGATCCCTTCAGCATTCAATTTTTTTTTAATATGGACACTTGGTTTGTCATCATCGAAAAGGGAAAAATTGTTGAATTAGTATATTCAGTTTTGATGACAACAAACCCAAGTGTAAAATGCTCTTAAGTAATGTCGCTCCAAACAAAGTTCTCCAAACAGGCATACACTGTTATTTTCAATATGCGTCTTAACTTGTTTGCTGAATGTTGAGAACAAGTCTTAAGAACAGGTCTCATACCTTGATGACTCACGCTCAAGTCAAGAACACCACCTCGATGAGTTGATTGTGTGTTAAGATCAGTTCCTGAACACAAGCAATACAAGAGCAACCTGGCAAACAAGCTAGGTGTTTCAAGGACAATCTAACAAACAGGCCTTTCTGAACTCAAGCGATACAAGAACAACCTGGCAAACAGGTTGGTCTAGGTGGTTGGGGCAGCGTATTCGTCTTGAACAAGATGACTGGATCTACAACAAGATGTCTTGGGTAATTTAGGTTTTATTTTTTAGACTCTTGTTAATATGCCAATCTTGAAAAGTCTCTAACTAACCACTCTTGAATTGGTTGCGCTATTTGCTTCAGAACACCAAGTTTGAACAACCCTGTAAACAGGGTACCTAGGGTGTTTCTGAACTGCAACGGCCAAACCCGGTCACTTTGGAAAACTTATTTTGGTTGGCCAAAAGCTCTAATATATTTTGATAAAATTCCAAGACAGCAATTTAAGCTGTAGGAAATCTTTTGATATGAAAATCACTTGGGAGATTTGCAAAACTGATTTTGGAAAATATTTACCAAAACCGAAAATGTTTCTCTCTTATCCTTTGGAAAGTGATTAATTCAAAATTCAAGCTGAGATTCTTTTCTAGGTATTTCACGGCTATTTTTAAGGGGAAAAGATAGTCTTTTATCCTCCAAAATCAAATCCCTACAATATTGGGAAACTCTATCCTCATTGGATCTTTTAGCCGTTGGAATTCTCTGTGCTAAGCAAAAATCTCTCTTTGCTAAACATAGCTGATTTTATCACTTCTCCTTGTTTTTGACCGTTGGATTTTTTGTTTAAAAACTCAACATTTCACTCCCATTCATAAGATAAGAAAAAACGAGAAACATACACAACATACGCAAAAAGGGAGAAGTGCAAAAGTGGTTTTTCTAGTGAGAAGAATTTTTCGAGCTACTCTTGAGAAAAGAAAAACCGAGACAAGTTGTGTTTAAGCTGAGCTTTCAAGATATTGGCATACTAGGACCTCATTGTACCTTACATCTGCTTAAATCAGAAGCACCCCCGTAAGGTGTTTTGTAACCCTGATCTTGGATCAGAAAAGTGAGTGAGTGGTCCTCAGTCGTGTGGACTTTGGACGTGTCCAATCTGGTGAGATTTGGACGTGGTGTAACCTTTCTTAGAAAAGAAGGTTACGTGGTTGCAAGTTGTAACAAGGTGTATTACATTTGTAACGTGTGGAGCCCGTTAGTGAAAGTGGTTAAATTCTACACGAGGTAGGTCGTGGTTTTTCACACCTCAGTTGGGCTAGAGGTGTTTTCCACGAAAAAATTGTGTGTGCTTTATTTCTGCATTTATCTTGTTGATTTTCGCCTTTGAGCAAATTGAAAACATCTGGTGCAAACAAGTCAGAAGGTTGTTTGTAATTCAAGAACAACCTCTACAATCAGGAGGGTGTTTGTCAGTAAGTACGCGAAAATCGAACACCACAATTCACCCCCCCTTGTGTGTAAGTACTCCTAAATTCAACAAGTGGTATCAGAGCAGGTTCTCTCACAAAAGGGCTAACACCTTGAGAGATTCTGAAGATGAGTACACCACAAGAAATCCTTGAAGGGCAATCCATTACTCAGCCACCCTATTTCAACGGCCAACATTATAGTTGGTGGACGAATAGGATGGAGAACTATATTCAGGCAGAAGATTATGAGTTATGGATGCTCATTAAGAATGGGCCCCTTGTTCCCACCAAGGTGCTTGAAGATGGTAAGAAGGTTCCCAAGGAACCCATAGAGTTTGATGCTGAAGACTATAAGAAAATGGAAAAGAATGCCAAGGCTAAGAAGCTATTATATTTTGGCCTAGGTCCAGATGAATATATACGTATCTCGGAGTGTGAGTCAGCCCAGGAGATATGGAATGCCCTCCAAGTAGCTCATGAAGGAACAAGTTAAGTCAAACAATCACGTGTTGAACTACTCATGAGGTAATATGAGTTGTTTGATATGGGTGATCGTGAGAACGTGATGGATATGTACACATGCTTCACCCACATAACAAACGAGCTAAAATCCCTGGGAAAATCCTTCACCACAGAAGAGCTGGTGAGGAAGATTCTAAGGTCTCTAACTAACCACTCTTGAATTGGTTGTGCTATTTGCTTCAGAACACCAAGTTTGAACAATCCTGTAAACAGGGTACCTAGGGTGTTTCTGAACTGCAACGGCCAAACCCAGTCACTTTGGAAAACTTATTTTGGTTGGCCAAAGCCTCTAATATATTTTGATAAAATTCCAAGACAGCAATTTAAGCTGTAGGAAATCTTTTGATATGAAAATCGCTTGGGAGATTTGCAAAACTGATTTTGAAAAATATTTACCAAAACCGAAAATATTTCTCTCTTATCCTTTGGAAAGTGATTAATTCAAAATTCAAGCTGAGATTCTTTTCCAGGTATTTCACGACTATTTTTAAGGGGAAAAGATAGTCTTTTATCCTCCAAAATAAAATCCCTACAATATTGGGAAACTCTATCCTCATTGGATCTTTTAGCCGTTGGAATTCTCTGTGCTAAGCAAAAATCTCTCTTTGCTAAACATAGCTGATTTTATCACTTCTCCTTGTTTTTGACCGTTGGATTTTTTGTTTAAAAACTCAACATTTCACTCCCATTCATAAGATAAGAAAAAACGAGAAACATACACAACATACGCAAAAAGGGAGAAGTGCAAAAGTGGTTTTTCTAGTGAGAAGAATTTTTCGAGCTACTCTTGAGAAAAGAAAAACCGAGACAAGTTGTGTTTAAGCTGAGCTTTCAAGATATTGGCATACTAGGACCTCATTGTACCTTACATCTGCTTAAATCAGAAGCAACCCCGTAAGGTGTTTTGTAACCCTGATCTTGGATCAGAAAAGTGAGTGAGTGGTCCTCAGTCGTGTGGACTTTGGACGTGTCCAATCTGGTGAGATTTGGACGTGGTGTAACCTTTCTTAGAAAAGAAGGTTATGTGGTTGCAAGTTGTAACAAGGTGTGTTACATTTGTAACGTGTGAAGCCCGTTAGTGAAAGTGGTTAAATCCTACACGAGGTAGGTCGTGGTTTTTCACACCTCAGTTGGGCTAGAGGTGTTTTCCACGAAAAAATTGTGTGTGCTTTATTTCCGCATTTATCTTGTTGATTTTTGCCTTTGAGCAAATTGAAAACATCTGGTGCAAACAAGTCAGAAGGTTGTTTGTAATTCAAGAACAACCTCTGCAATCAGGAGGGTGTTTGTCAGTAAGTACGCGAAAATCGAACACCACAATTCACCCCCCCTCTTGTGTGTAAGTACTCCTAAATTCAACACCTTTATATTCAATCCTTGTTGTCTACTTGTTTATGTGCCTGAATGCCTGCTAGTAGGGAAGTCTGTTTGTTAAGGACCTAGAATTGAGTTGAGTGGTTAGAATGAAGTTTTAATGGGGGTGATCTTTCCTTGGGGATTATGGTTGCGTAATATGATAGTAATGTATGAATGCGTGATATGCGACTATTATTAGTATTATTGCCTGCGACTGTTTTGGGTTTTAAGCAGTAGGGAAATTCTCACTGAGCGTGTGGTTGCTCATCCCTTTATCATTCCCTTTTTTCCCGGGTTCAATTTGAGCAGATATAAGAGATCCTTGAAGTTGTTTTGATGCCGACCTTTAGAAGTCTCTGCCAGCTTTGCAAAGTGTCTGATGTCTACCACGTTATAAATTCTTAAGTTATTGATGTATATGAAACCATATAGCCGGATCTGTGCCTGTATATATGGCATTCTAACCCTTATTTTAGTTGTTTGATCGTTGGTGCTCTGGGAGAGTGGCCCGAGGCAGTGATCTTCGGTTAATTTAGCAAATGTTACACCCCATCCCCAGTTTATAGGTACCCTTAGCTGAGTTAAGACCCTCAGATGTTGCTAAAACATAGGAAACTCTTGCAGTTTTGTTCCAGAATGACTATTTAAATGCTAATCTAAACCCTCGATCTTCAAGAGCCTTAAGGACTTCTTTCCAAGAAGTCCTGGCGGTGTGACTCTCCTTAGGTTGGGGCGTTGCATTAGGTGGTATCAGAGCTATAGGTTTGCATTGTGCATTTAGATAGTATAACAGGCATGTGTTATGTGAAGATACGTGACTTATATGCCTATGTAATCGTTTCTTGCCTGATATTACTTATGTTAGCAAGTGTATAATTTATAACATGTATGTATATGTCGGTTCTTTCCTTACCATCTCAGTGGTGGTGTAAGATAGTTTTCCTTATCGTCGACCGCGTTTATCTACCTCTCTAGTTGGCCGCATGGAATGCGGTTATATTCTAGCATGCAATGGATGATGGGGAGAAGATTGGGGAGGGGGACTCTAATTTTTATGAAACAGTTTGATTTCATTGCAAAATGATCAACTACAGAAGTGGTGAATCTTATGAGATGACTTATAAAATTCTAGAAGGGTAGGGAAAAAAAGGAATTTACATATGGTGTTCACTTATATTGAGAAGGCTTATGGTAGGGTGCCTTGAGAAGTCATTGGGATTGTGAAGAAAGAATTATTTACCTTTTTATTTTCTTTATTGAAGATATGTATGAGAGAGCGAAAATTAAGGATTAGGATGTTAGTAAGAGACCTAAAAGACTTCCTTGTTGATATTAGGTTATATCAAGGATTGGGTTTAAGCCCTTTTTCAATAATTTCGGTTGAGTTCACAGATAACATGTAGGATGAAAAGCCGTGGTAAATGTTGTATGCCAATAAGTCGAATGTAAACCCTTTTAGTTTATTTTCCTTAAATTATGAAGTACTAAGGTGGTGAGATCTCCCGTGACCCCTATGTCACACTATCAGTGTTCAACGAAACAAGTGCAGTTGGTGCTGACCAAGTGCTATAGATTCACTAGTTTGTGTAAGCATACACGTGTATTTCCTTTGAATAAGATGTGATATGCGCGCATGACTATATGAAGGTTAAACTGAACTAGACTTGGGGTTATACATAACAACTCTCACCATTTGCGAATCATTTCATTAACCAAGGAAGTCCATCCCAGTTGAAATTAGAAGTAAGTGATTCCTTATGTAATTGTGTGACATATGCCTCCTCGATGCGAACTCATACTAGAACCAACTGCCATGGAGATGATATGTCAATTTAATAAGCTTAAGCCTCCCAAGTTTAAAGGTAGAACTAACCCTATGGTATATGAGGAGTGGCTTCAGAGAATGAAAAACTTATTTGAGATCATAGAGTGCCCTGAGAGGTTCAAGATGCACCTAGTCACTTGCCAATTTGAAAAATAAGCTGAATTCTAGTGGGGGACAGTGAAACCTAGGGTAGGTGAACCGGTGTTAACTTGGAACCAACTGAAAGCCTTAATGGACGCTCAATATTACCCTCGAGACGTAAGAAGGGTTAAGGAACGGGAGTTTTTATGCTTGAAACAAGGAGAAATGAGTATGATGGAATATGCGGTAAAGTTCAATGAGCTGAGCCGATTTGCTCCAAATTAGGTGACCACCGAAGAAATGAGAGTGGACCACTTCAAACAGGCATTAAAAGGAGAAATAAAGTAGATAATAGCAGGGTACGCCCATACCAACTTTCAAGAAATGTACCAGAGGGCTATGAAAGTAGCCCGCATCATAGATAAGACCAAGATTGAAAACAAAGAAAAAGGCTGAGCAAAGAGGGAAATCAACCCTGGAGAATCCAATTCCCAAGGAAGTAGAAACTCTAGAAGGTTTAAATCTGAGATAAAATAGAATAAGGGAAAGTAAGTCGTCCAATGGAAACTAAGGAAAACCTATGGCCAGTATGGACGTCAGCACCCTGGCCCATGCGGAAGCTTTACGGGCTCATGTTTTGAATGTAGTGATATGGGTCACAACGCCACTAATTGCCCAAGGGTCACATGGAATAGTCCGGGTCACACTCAGAGATCCGGAACGGGAATCAAGCCAGTGGCACAACGAGATCGCCTAACAATTGGTACTCCCTCAGGGGATGGTAAAAGCAACCAAAAGCCACAAACTGGCAGTCGGATGCCTAGCTGGAAGGGATAAGAGACTTGGTAACCTGCCAACACAAGGTTAGGTATTCTTTTAATAACCAACTTTATGCCCCCATCCTGTCATTCTAGTGCTACTCCTCCTCTTGTCATTCTTGAATTGCAAAGGAACTTGTTACTAAACCTCATGAGATGCGTATGCAACATTTCATAACCTCTTCATTAAAAACTATCTGCTATACCGATCATACTTATTGAGATCGAGTTGTTATAGTGTGAAGAAGAGCGCTCCCTGATGATCTGGTTCGAGTAGGAATCGAAGGATGGGATACTATGGTGAAGGCAGAATGAATAACTAAGCGTAAAGTGACTTAGATTGTGAAAGAGATGCGGACGAAGTACACCCATTAATTCCTCTAAGTAAGCAATTTCGAGGACGAAATTCTTTTTAGGGGGAAGAGTCTAAGGCCCGCGTACTTTATATTCTGTTAAGTTGTTCGTAATGCCTTTTTGCGTTATAAAAACTGTATTTTATTAGTGATGTGAGCTAAAATTATTTTCCAAGTGCCTATGTGAGCGTTGATTTTATTAAAAAGAATATTTTCGTCACTAGTAATAATATTATTGTTATTAGTTTTGAAAATCATTCAATGATTTTTAATAAGTGCTATTAACGGTTATCAGCGAGTGCTAATTCAAGTGGGAACCCGAATACAATTAGGTTGTCAACCTTAGAAGTAGTTCGATGTTATTAAATCAAACCTAGATGTATTTGGGAATAAGTAATCGACGGAAGGTTGTGTTATCAATTTGAGTTTAGAGTATGAAGTATGAGATTATGCTAGCGGTGTTATTTATCGAGCAAGCTTGAACAAAAAAAGAAAGAGAACGGAGGGGTATTATCATCATTGCGCCTGACCCCCGTTTTCTTCCTCCAGCCCCTCGACACTCTCTCCCCTCCCACCTACTGCCCGTCTTCTTCCTCCTCCTCTCCTCCTCCATTAATAACACTTCCAAGCTCAAGCCCAGTAGATTTTCGCCCCACAACAACCACAAATTCATCCCATTCGGCCTCCCCCATAAGCTAGCTTCTATTTGGTACGAAATCTAAGCCGAAATTCAAAGCCCTTATCATAGTTGTGGAGGGTTTTGGATGCCAAATCAAAGCTCGAACGCGTGCCCAGGTAAGGCCATGCAATTTAGCTTCTAGTTGCTTCTAATCTTCTATAAGTTAGAGTTAGAACTCGTACTTCAAACACCCAATTCAAACTCAAGCTAGTAACTGAAATTGGATTTGTTTTAGGGTTTGAATTTGGAAGTTTGGGCAGTATTAGGCTCGAGTTGGGTCTGTTCATGCGTCGGTGAGCAAGAGCCTAAGAATTTGGAGTCATTCGAGCCCTAAAGTCAAGCTGGTCAAGCCTTCGATTGAATACCTAGCTTGGAATCGAGGTGGGGATTTCCTTACCCCTAAATTGCTATTAATTTCAATGATTTTAGCTAAATTTAGTTGATGCATGATAATTCTAAGTTTAGAGATCAATTTGGGGAAATTAGAATCGATATTAAGAATTTACAAGCATAGTATTGATTTTGGTTAATCGCTTGTTGAGTAAATGCACGTTTGAATGAACCAATTAAATTAAGGATTTGAAAGTAAATAAAATGCTGATAGTGGGTTGTTGTAGCATCATTTGTTGTACTTTAAAGGCTATTTAATGCTTCGGGGTGCTAGTTGGGCAGTTGAAGAAATTGTGGTGTCAGAATTATGTCTAAAAGTTATGGCTAGATCAGTTTGAGCATGTTAATGGCTTATTCTTGGTGATTACAAAGGAAATACTATGCCTATGTATATTGGCTTGCGAACAAGAAAGTATATATCGCTTGAAGTTTCTATTTGCATTAGTTTAGTACGTTAAATTTTAAGTTGGCTATTAAGCATGAATATTATACCTATGTACGATCATTTTCTGTATTGTTGGTTTGCACATGTCAATATTGAACCGAGCTTGGTAGTTAGATGGTTTGAGATGGAACTAATGAGAAATTTGAGGTTCTTGTGGTCGGTGCTGTGTGAGGAGGGTGATAGGGTTGTGAATTGCCGCAATCGTGCGGATTGCGAGGCCATGTGTGGCTTAATGAGTTGTAATATAAAGTGTATGAATGTGCAATGTGTGAACCCCTTTTCCTCTGATATGCTACGTGACGTTATGTGATTAATTGTTGAAACTTTAGACGTCTTTAAAAAGAAAAGATCATTTGGAAAGTTTGTTTTACACGTTTGAAAATACTTTGACGTTTGTTAGTTGTTTATTCGCATGTTAGGACGTCTAAAGTATAAAAAGGTCCTAAACCATCGAACTGCTCAGTTAACGACTCAACTGAATAGTCGATAGGTTTAGGAAGTTCAAAAGCAAACTAAAAGTGAGTTCGAAAATGTTTTTAAGGCTTTAATTTGGGTATGACCCCTCCTCGTGTTTAAAAGAATTTAAACGACCCAAAAAAGAGCACCTTAAGGTGCTAAATATGAAGCTTAGCTTATTTGTATGTTATTTGCTTACTTAAGTCTCTATTGAGTTTCGAATAAAGAGCTAGTAACTCCATAATGACTTCAAGAAGAATTTGTGATGAAAATATAAAAAGAAACCTTAAATTGCCTTATAAACGAGCCAAGTACTTAAAGTTTTTGAATAGTAGCAAGTTTGGAAACATTTGAAGCCTTTATTTATACACCCATCTTGAGTTTTAAAAGGAATTGAAACGAGCTATAGAATGACAATTGAAGTTTTTATTACGAATCTAATTTGAGTTACACACTAACTAAGTATTTTGAGTTCAGTTTTCAATCATAATGAGCTCGAAAGCGATCAAAGGTCTTAACTCACTTGAGCACCTCTCTTTGTGTTAAAAAGGAATTTCCAAATGAATCTAGCTTGCTTTTATTGCTAACTAAGTATTTAAGTCTCAAATGGGTTTCGATTCGAACTTAGTTTGAATTAAACGTTAACTAAGCACGTTATGTCTCAAACGAGTTTCGATCTACGAGTTAGTAAACGTATTGCGTTTATAAGAAACTTTTAAGTTAAAAGTAAAGTTGTTTTACGAATTTTTGAACATAATATGTTTATACGAAGCTTTTAAGTTGTAAACGAAGTCGTTTTACAATTTAGCAACCCTATAACGTTTATACGAACCTTTTTAAGTTGAAAACAAACTTGATACGTTTTATACGAACCTTTTTAAGTTGAAGACAAAGTCGTTTAACGATATAGCAAACTTAATATGTTTATACGAAGCTTTTAAGTTGTAACCAAAGTCGTTTTATGATTTAGCAACCCTATTGCATTTATATGAAGCTTCTAAGTTGAAAACGAAGTCATTTTACAATTTAGCAAACTTCATATCTTTATACAAAGTATTCGAGTTACAAACTAAGTCGTTTTACTATTTAGTAAACATTTTACATTTACAAGAAGCTTTTAAGTTATTTACGAAGTTGATTTACAATTTAGCAAATTTATTCGCTTATGAGAAGTTTTTAAGCAAAAAACGAGTGAACTATAAACATTTCGAAAGGTTATGGTCGTTTTGTTTAAATGTAAGATTTTAGCAAAGTAAGCAACTGAAGAAGAAAAATGAAATACGTTTTTAAAGGCTAAGAAAGTGTTAGGCAATTGGCCAGGGATAGGAACTAGACTCAAGATATGAATTATCTTGGTATGAGTTGTTCCTGGAAACTGGACGTAAAGATGGTGTGAGCTGTTTCCCCCTAAAGAAATGCTAGGAACTGGACTCAAGATATGAATTATCTTGGTGTGAGTTGTTCCTGGGAACTGGACTCAAGACATGAATTATCTTGGTGTGAGCTGTTCCCCAGATAAGTTATGATGTGTGACGCGTAAGAAAACCTTGAGGGGGACTGGACTCAGGATATGATTATCCTGGTGTGAGCTGTTGCCCTATAGAGGACAGTATCGAGGTTAGAGTAGCTATGCTAAGATGCATTTTGGCCAAAAGTTGAGTACTTATACCCCGGGGATAACATAGATTAAGAGTGATGATCTCACTTAAGGGCGATGTTAACCTACCCTAACCAGCACAATAAGATATTTTTATGTTATAAGTAAGTTCCTGATAAAAAGGAGATTTGGCTTTTTGCCATTCTAAGCAGTTCAGAAAAGAAAAGAAGATCTTTTAAGGGGATACGAGCCTTAAGAGGCCAAGTAAAGCATTTTTAAGAAAAGAAGAAAGCTTTCAAATGTACGTAACCTATATATCTATGAATGTGTTTTGAATATAGTTTAAATGAAATTACAAATGAAGTACAGTTACATTCTAGTAATGCATCGTACATTCAAGCTTTTCAATGTGCATTTTCAATGAAGGAATGTTTCTTGCCAAATCTTTCTTACCAGTTTAGATGTTTCGAGAACTTTTAGAAAGAATTATAAGTTTTAAAGGAGTTTGTGTGGATTCTAAACCATTCTTGGTATTCATCGAGAGTCACTATGTTTTCAAAAGTGAGTTTGAAGGCCTTTATATTCAATGCTTGTTGCCCACTTATTTATCTGCCTGAATGCATGCTAGTAGGGAAGTCTATTCATTGAGGACCTAGAATTGAGTTGAGTAGTTAAAATGAAGTTTTAATTGGGGTGATCTTTCCTTGGGGTTTATGGTTGCGTGATATGATAGTAAAGTATGAATACGTGATATGTGGCTATTATTAGTATTATTGCCTGTAACTGTTTTGGGCTTTAAGGGGTAGGGGAATTCTCACTGAGCATGTGGTTGCTCATCTCTTTCTTATTCCCCTTTTTCCCAAGTTCAATTTGAGCAGGTACAAGAGATCCTTGAAGTTGTTTTGATGCAGACCCTTCAGAAGTCTCTGCCAGCTTTGCAAAGTGTCTGATGTCTATTACGTTGCAAATTTTTAAGTTATTGTTGTATGTGAAAGCATGTGGCCGGCTCTCTGCATGTATATGTAGCATTCAAACCCTTGTTTTAGTTGTTTGATCATTGATAATCTGGGTGAGTGGCCCGAAGCAGTGAACTTGGGTAAATTTAGCAAATGTTACATCCTATCCCCAGTTTATAGGTACCCTTAGCTGAGCTGAGACCCTCAGATGTTGCTAAAATAAGGGAAACACTTGCAGTGTTGTTCCAGAATGACTATCTAAATGCTAATCCAAACCCCCGATCTTCATGAGCCTTAAGGATTTCCTTCTAGGAAGTCCTGGCAGTGTGACTCTCCTTAGGTTGGGGTCATTACAAGATCCAACCAAACATTACATTAGTGTTAGGCTGCATATAGATGTGGTGTGCATTAATAAAACTAGTCCCAAAGTGTGATGTTTGTATATAGTCCTAACCTGGACATTATTTCTAGGCAAGCTTTACTTTGATAGATGCGCCAGTGAGATTCTGAGCTTTATAGACTAATTAAACATCATTGTTAGTCTCGTTTTTCTTGCATGTGTGTCTCTTCCATGATTACCTTTTCAGAACTTGCTTTGATTGTCTTTAAATCACATTGAGTTGTGTAGTTTTTGAACATGCCATTCATTCATTTTCTTATTGAAAAAAGAACCAGAAAAAAAGGAAAAAGGAAAAAGTTTCCTAGAAAAAAAAGTTGAAAAAAATCTCAAAATGAAAACAAAAAAATTGGAAAAAGTTAAAAAAAGAGATGTTGTAAATAAGAGTGTTTGCCATGAATGTTGTCATCGTATAAGCTCATTTTCATTGGTTCAATTAAGTATAGTGTGTTCTTAATTTTGTTTTAAGAGAGGGTGAGGTTATTATAACTAGTGTAAGTATTGGTTGATCATTAACTTTGGCTTTTAGCTCTTCATTTCCCAAATCATTTGTCCCTATCTTACCTGTTTACCCTTAACTTTGTGGTGTAGAATTAAGAATCTCAGCAAGTCTATGGTAGTTTGTTTAATTGAAAAAGAATTGAGTGAACCTTGTTATATTTTAAACACAAGAACATGGGTGATTTGACATTTTCATAAATTGAGGTTCTACCAGTCGAACTTGCACATAACTTCTAAGTAGAGTGAAAGATTGTGTATAGATGTCATTCATGGGGACTGAGAAATTTCTGATGTGTACATTGCATTTATATGTGATCTAATTCTTTGGTTACTTGAGTAATGTGGTTGATTAAAATGTGCACATATATTTTCGACAGTTTGTAACTATGAGTTTTTGAAAAGGAAAATTTTTCAAGATTTTGTGGGTACCGCTTCTATAAAACTCTCATTAGACCTTACTCGTCGACTGGGGGTATCCCAGGAGTTTAAAGGGCTTATTGCACATATTAAGTGTAACCGCGATTCATGTGAAAGTGAGTTAGGATTTTATTTTTCTTTTCTAAGATTTTGAATTTGATTTTATTCATGGACGAGCAAAACTTAGGTGTGAGGGTATTATTCAACCTAAAATTATGCCATTTTATACCCTTTTATTGTCTAATTATTGCTCGAGATCAATTACTAAATTAAAATTTTATTGTTGTTTTGTTTATTTTGTAAGAATTTTAAAAAACATAAAAAAATAAATAATTAGCTTAAAATTAAGCCTGGATCAGTTGGGAGATGAAGAAGGAAGAATGAAACAGAAAAAAAAAAAAGAAAAGAGAAAGACAAAGACAGACCCAGCCTAACCCGAATCCCACGAAGCCGAGGCCCAACGAATAGACCTTTGGCCCAGTCCCAGCACTGCCTTAACGTCGGGCCTATTCTGTTCATTCCCTTTGCTAGCCTAGGCACCTGTCCTCCAGTGCCGAGCCTAGCCTACGCAGGCCTAGCTTCTCCCCAAACTTCCTTCTCTCCACTCTCTCACTTGAGCCCTTCTTTCTCTTCCCTCCTTTGTGGCCTAGCTGAAGCCTCACCTGGCCCTTCTTCTCTTCTGTTTTGACTATTCTTCACTGCCAAAATTAAGGGCCAGTGTGCTTCTTACCCTTTCTTCTCTCCTTGAGCTAGCCCAAGCGCCCTCCCTCGCGCCTTTTCTTTCTTTTCAATCTGTAGCTTAATTGCAAGGCTCAGCCTGCAGATTTGGTCCTCTACTTAAGAGACACACGACGCTCACGTGATCTCTAACCCTTCATCGCTTTTTCTTTCCTTTCCCCCTGCTATGAAGAATTGAGGCTCAAAAATGACGCTGGCTGCTTCTTCATCTTCTCTCCTAGCTGCTATCGTTACTCTTTCTCCCTCTTCACCATCAATTCCATCTTCATCACTATGATCAATTTATTGACTACAAGGGAGTCAATGGAAGCCATTATTGGCGGCAAACAAGGGCTGCATTCTGGGGGCATGAAATGGAGAGTCGAAGGCATAGTATTAGGGGTAGGAGGATAGAAAAGAGTTCTCTGTTTTTTTTTTTTTTTCAAGACTTAAGTTTTTTTCCGTTTCTTTTCAGATTCAATTCTGGATCTAAAATTTGACTATGATTATTAATGTAATTAGACATGAGGTTGTTGAATTAGAAATTTGGAATTTGATTTCTAATTTGTGCAAGCCTGTGATTCAAATTCGAACTTTAGATTTGATTCGCTGGCGCAGGATTTGAACTTCTTATTCTTCATTCCATGCTCCTCCCAAACTTTGGTTCAAATCCAAACTTTGGATTTCTATGAAGTTAGATCATTTGGTTGGTCATATGGTAGTTTAAAGCTTGGGGTATAAAGTGTTCGAAATAGTTGGCTACTAATAAATTAGTTTACCCCTTTAGTTTCGTTTTATTGAAATTAAACGATTTTTTCATAAGCATATCTTGAGTATATGTGAGTTTAGGCTACTTAGTAATCTGATTTCATAATGCATCCTAGAGGATCGACAACCATAAGTGCTGCAACGATAAAACCATACTGTTGCGGATTTTACAACAATGTGGCAGCAAGTGGGTTGTTGTTAATATAAAATATGATGTGCTGTCGATGATAACGTGCCGTGGCTTTGAATATGAAGGGAAGTTATGCAGTAAAGTTTTCATTTACAACATTTATAAAATTGTCTGCTGTCATGATATATAATGGAAATTAAGGTAAACCACATAATTTTCAGTACTACAGAGAGAAAATGGTTTTCTGTAGGAAATAAGGCTCATAGGAGGGTCCATTAGGTTATAGAATTGAAGATCAAGACACTAACAATAATGTGCATACACATTCACCGATATGAAATAGATGCATGTCTCTTTCTAGTAAAAGTTAAAAGGACATGAATGTCAAGCACAATATTTAACATTTACCACATTTTGGGTCCCAGTACACCCAGCTTGCATGTAATACAATGAGGTATAACAAATATTTTTCACAAAGGCGATAGGAACATCTGTATGCCAGAATAGTGCTCTGGGAAAGGCTTTATGTGAATGTCATAGCTAAGTTTACCATGGTAGTATCTATGTGCACTCTGGTAAATGTATACTACAACGTAGGTGAATTATACATTGTGAAATTTAGGATACATAAATGGAATGATACTCAAGATTCATATCACCAGTATAGACTGGTAGTGGAGCTTTAAATCAACATGATAGAAATGTTCAATTAAATTAATAGGACACGAGCGAGCGATATTTAAGTTAAAAATCGCCACCTTTTCACTCCTCCTTGTTTGGCACCTCCTTTTCGACCCTCTTAAGCTGCAATAGCCCTACCTCTGTTACTTGCACACATACCATGTCTTCATCAGAAGCGTGCATCCGTCCTTTGCATGCTTTATCACATTTTTGCACTCACCTCCTTAGACCATCATTGCCACCCACATATAAATAGTCATGTTCATCATTTCCCTTAAAAATCATCCTCACATCCATATCCTCCTCCACTGCTATTAATATTTGCCTGTCATAATTCAAACTATACTATAGTTTGTGCTCCGATAAGTCACTACCTATGGCCTATTTCACCAATGTTTGCACCTCCTCTATGTTGATTCCCTCTTTCACCAACATACATTTCCCTAGCGCTCCCTCACAAGTTGCTTTCCCATCTTCACTTTATTTAAACACTCCCTCTATAACACATACACAACTAGTTCCTTCCTCCTACCACCGTCTCTTATAACGACACCATCTTCATCCATTTTACGTAATTATCACAACAGTCATACCCCTCTATCCCTACCCGTACCACTCACTCCCAGCAACCTCCCTAACATCTTCGTATTTGCACTGGATGCCATATAGTAACAGCATTTTGTCAGCTTAAATATTGGTGCATCATTTATTTCACACATGTGGCTTATATTGTACCCTTTACTATAGCCATATGTTCACCTATTATTAAACTATGTCAACCACGGAATATAATTAAAGTTATCTAGGTTTACATACACCCCAATTTCAGCCTTTAACCAACAGTATAACCATTTTACAACATTATCATCCTTTTTCATAACATCTTAACTGTCTCCCCTTCCTTGTACACTATTGCCAACCCCTTAACTTATCCACTTGCATTACCATTTTCATACATACCATTGCACACCTTGCCATGCTACTATAATTTTCCTTTTTTTTTACGATGCCTCCCTTTCCTCACACTCTTATGATACAGTAACCTCTCTACATTTTCACGCAATTTGGATTACACAACATGTATAACCATATCACCATGGTAGACAGTGAACAAAATTATGTTATACACATATACCCACACAGTTGCCATTCGCAACGACAATAATGACAATAAGCTCATTCTACTAACATATGACTAGAATTTATCACCAAGTCTGATGCACATATTATATACCCGACTAGCTATTGCAGTCTACCAATTTTAGTTATTTCTAGTCCTTCCTCTCCATGTCAATCGGTTACCCTTATCATATGCCTCACTCTTCCACAGAAACAGTATATAGCTTGCGAAAAATTTGGTGCCGTTGCTGAATGTTGAACGGCTATCTAGCTTGTCCAACCTATTTTTAGACCTTCACTGAAAACCATCAAATTTACCCCTAATTCACATCTCTTTCACAAATATAGTAGAGATGCTAAGAAAGTGAAAGATCAAAAGTTGTATGGATAGGTTGATGCCATTGATGAAGCTGCATGGAGAGAAAAAGAGTAGAGGTGGATAACATTTGTGAAGGTTAATGGGTAGAGAGATAACAAAAAGTAAACTCACAGTCTTCTCCTTACACACTTTCCCTAGTTTTCCCTCAAAAAACCAATACCATAATGTTGCACAAAAAACATGACTTAGTTTTGCCCCAGTTAAAGTATCACCCAGCTGTAAATTTCCCTTTGAGAAACAAAAAGGTAAATTTACTATTGAGTGTTGGTTAGAATAATAAGAGATTCCTCCTTACTTAGAGGTGTTAATTTTGTCACCTGTGGGACGCACTTGGAAGAAAGAAAAAAGCACCGGTGAGACTACTTTACCCTTAACAAATCAAGTAAAAGAAAGGGAAAAAATGGGGAACGGTTTGGAGGCTTACCTCTTTTGCTCTGTATCTCCTTGACCATTTACCTTCTACCCTCTCTAGTTCATCTATATCTCTCACTTACTTTCTCACTTAGAACCTGAACAATCGACACAAATTAGTTGCGCCTTCCTTCATCATACTCATCCCTTCTTTTCCTCTAATTTGGACATTTGAATCTCTGCAAACCTCTAGTGATTGGTATTCATCCACTTCGAAAATGTATGGTGGTTAGAATACAATGATAGAGATGCTCAAAACAGCCACCAATGTGATGCACAGTCACCGAAAAGCCCTGTTGGGGATTAGTTGGTAGAATGGAGACTGCTAATGAGTAGTTTAGGGGCCAATCAGGGTTGAGGGGTAGCTTGGAGAAAAATGCATCAAAAGAAATGGATACTTTGGGTTGGACTACATATATACACATATATATATATATATACACACACACGCACACACACACATATATATATATACACACACACATACATATATATGTGTGTACGTGTGTGTCTGTGTATGTGTGTGTGTGTGTGCATGTACAGGCGGGGATGCTGTAGAGGTAGGATTGCCTACATCTGGATCTTCCTAGGCCCTACAAAAGCGGGACCTACACAGAGAGGTGATGTTGTTTTATATATATATATATATATATATATATATATATATATATATATATATATATATATATGTATGTATATAATATATATAATTATATATATATATATATATATCAATATATATCTATATATATATATATATATATATATGTATGTATATATGCATATATGTATGTATCCATATATATATATATTATGTGTGTGTGTGTGTGTGTGTGTGTGTGTGTGTGCATGTATTGTATATACATACATATATATATATATAATATATTATATATATATATATATATATATATATATATATATATATATATATATATATATCTATATTATATATATATATATATATATATCATATATATATATAATATATTATTATATATATTGTATATATACATATATATCGTTATATATATATATATATATATATTATATTATATGTATACATATTATTTATAGTATGTATAATATATATGTATATCTACTATACCTACTCTGTTTATATATCTACATATATACATATATGTATACATACATATATTATTGTACTATAACATATATATATATATTATACACATATAGATTACACATCATATATATCATATACACACACACACACACACACACATACACACACACACATACATACATACAGACATATATGTATATATATGCACACACATATATATACTTACGTATATCTATATACATACATACATACATACATACATACATACATACATATATATATATATATATGTATGTATATATGTATATAGATATATGTATGTATATGTATGTGTGTGCATGTGTGTGCATATATATGCATATATGTATGTATGTATGTATGTATGCATATATACACACACACACACACACACACACACACATGTACGTATATATATATATATATAATATATATATATATATATATATATATATATACGTAATGTTATATGTATATATATATATATACACACACACACACACACACACACACACACACACACATATATATATATTTATAAACGCATGCATACATACATACTTACATACATACATACATATATGTATATATATGCACACACACACACACGCACATTTATATACATACGTATATCTATATACATACATACACACACACATACATACATAGATACATACATACATACGTACATACACACACACACACATATATATATGTATATATATATATATATATATGTGTGTGTGTGTGTGTGAGTGTGTGTGTAGGCAAAATTAGGTAATTCTCAAATGTATTTTGAACTCATAAAGTCATCATCAGTTTTTAATGGAATGGGCAAATAAGATGTATTGATGATGTTGATTATATTTTAATTGATGTGTTACAATTATTAAAAAAATACATACTTGATATAATTGAAAATCTACCTAAAGATCTACTAAAATTGTATAAATGATAGTTATTAATTATTTCTAATAACTATAGATTATTTAAAGGAAAACATAGTTATTTTGGTAAAATTATGAGTTTCCTAAAAACTAAACCCATGATGATCAAATTGGCTACATGGGAAGCTTACACAAGTGAACTTGAGCGTTATGTGAGCAAACAAAATATGTCGAGGTGGAGGTTGCATGGCATGGTACTAAGACAAGAAGGCGATTGGGCAACACGGTGGCCGAAATTGGTGGGACAATGGCTTGAACATAGGTTGTAGACCAGCCTAGAGACCGAAAATGGCAAGTATAGGATGGTGGTGTTGGCATTTTTGTGGGACTATGTCAGATGAAGGGGTTGTGATTTTGTTTGTCCAACCGCATGAGCTTGTAGATGAAGATGCATCCTATAGGTACAATGTATTTCTTACCTAAGACGGCAGCTAGAGGTAGTCTTGTTTTGGTGGCAAAGTTGGCGCATCACCCTTTTTGATAAAAATTCTTGTTCAATAAATGGAGGAGAGAATGAATAAGTATGACAGTATAGTTGCTGTTAGTGATGTTGGCGTTCATTGTAGGTTGATGGCAGTGGCTTAGGTGGGTTCTTGTCAGTCTCGGTGATGGTGGTGGTGTTTACAATGTAAGCTAGTTGGATCAAGATATATGATACAAATATACGAAATGCAAGTAAGAGAGTCTCGAGCAGAAAGTATATGGTTTATGATATAATTGAACTATCTAATTATTCAAAATATTCATTTAAGATTAATAAGCAATATTTATAAATAAATGTTTAATTATTTATTTTAATTTCACTATTTAATTATTTATTTTAATTTCATAATTTAGATTACATAGTATTACAAGATAAATAAAATCAACCTCTATTTTTCATGCATAACTTAATTAACAATGCTAACCGCATTGTGCATCAACATATTGGATTAATTATAATAAAGTACACTTGAAGAGTGAATATTAACATAATTCGATCTAATAAATACTCAATCTACACAAATACGAATCGATAATTGAACCCAATATAGACAGTGACTCGTCTTTGCTAAATCTAAATATGAGTACGCAAGAGGGGCAAAATTCATTAGTAATTGAATAATTATTTTATATAAATTAATTTTTATAATTTAATAAATTTAATTAATCTCATTACTCTCTTTAGAAGGGCCTGCGATGCTTGAAGTTCCAAAATGCACTTGGGTTAACAAAAAAATACATGCAAAACAACCTAGGTTAACCTAGGTATATTTTCAGTGTTGGATCTTTTCAATGAATTATTAATTTGTCTAGGTTAACGCAAGTATATTCTTGGATTATATGATATATTTAGCTTGTATGTTGCATATTTAACATTTGTGATTTTAGGGTCTAGAATCTAACTTTTGTAGATTAAATTAAGAGTGTTTAAGAGTTAGTGTTTAGGGTTTGAGGTTTAGGGTTACGATTTGCCTTTTATGGTTCCTTAATAGTCATCAGCAAGGATTTAGGGCTAATGCACTTCTGAGGGTTGAACCCTTGGATGCAAGGTTTACCCTAACCCTAAACCTTGATTGTCATGTACATAAATGTCCGTAGATCTAGACAATTTTTTAGTTTCATTTGTCACAAATAATGGTTGTAGTTTATCCTAACCCTAAACCTTGATTGTCATATAGGAATTACAGCTTATGGTTAAGTTATATCTGCACTTTTTATTTCGAACGATTTATGTAGATTATCTTCTAAATTAATGAAACTACCAAAAGTACTCGCCGTTTAAAATAATATTTAAATTGCTTTTGAGGAACCCTAGGTGCAAAGTTTATCCTCTCATTACCTACTGTATGGATTACCCTCTACATAGCCAATTGGTTAGTTTGTCCAAAGAATAAACAAATCATTCCATATGAGTCTAGAAAAATATGTCTACTTTGCCAACTCAACTCAGCATTTGTCTCTGTAGGCTGGTCAACAGTCCCTCTTGGTGACCTAATTACGCCACCTCTAGCCATTGTATTGACCAATCGTCTTCACATCTTGCTTCTTCGCCATGTAAAATCTGCGTCCATATCTTTTCTTTGCCCACATGGCCGCTAGATATCTGCACAAGGTGTCAAAGTGCCCAACCTCACTATCCTTGGTACAATTCTAGGTAACTTGTAATCTCACTAAGGCCCTATTCTTTTGGTGCGCAAATCAACTCACCCCACTTCTTTCAACTCCTACCAACTACTTAAAGTAAACATCAATCATTTCCACTCCTACCCATTTCTATCTACTTTTATTATGATTTTTATTATTAACATCAACAACTATAATTGTTGGAATTATTATTGTTAATTTTTATTACTAATATTAATAATTGTTATGATTGATTATTATCATTATTATTAATTAATCACTATCATTAATTAATTATTATGAGTAATAATTATTATTATGATTAATTAATTTTATAATTATTAATATTAATAATTACTGATAGCAATAATAACTATTAATATTAATGATAATTTTTATAAATTATTATTTTGAATACAATTAACAACTATTATTCTTTTGAAAAATCCTAATTATCATTTTTATCAAAATTGATTATTATTAATTATAAATTTTTGTTATGATTAATATTAGTATTAACAATTATTATTATTTGCAGCAATAATAATAATTATTAATGATACAAGTAGTAATTATGATTATAATTATTACTAATTTTCATTAATAATAATAATCATAATAGTAACTAACTATTACTGATTATTAATATCGATATTAATGTTAATACTAATATTAATATTAATAATTATTATGATCATTACTATTAGTACTAATAAAAATTGTTTTTGTAGTTATTATTATTAAATTTTATTAATATTAATAAATTTTTATGAGTTATTATTATTTTTATATATAATTGATAACTACCATTATTATAAAAACTATTATTTTTAATTACTATTAATTAATAACAATATAAACAATAATAATTATTAATTAACATTAATAGTTATTCTTATTTTTAATAGCAATAATAAAAAGTATTATTAATTTTAATATTAATTATTATTGAATTTCTTTCTAACATTCTTCCATAAGCATAATTATTATTACCGTAATTATAATTATAATAATAACTATAATTATCAATATTGATAATAATTGTTATTATAACTATTAATATTACATTTAGTTTAATATTAAAATTTTATTCGAATTATTAACATTGTTAATTGGAATGGTTATTCTAATTGTTATTGTTAATAATTATTATTGACAATTAGTCATTACATTTGACATTAATTAATAATTAATGTTACAACAATAATTATTCTTAATTACTAATTATTTATATTAATAATTATTATCAATTAATAATAACTTTAATACTAATTATATTTAATATTTAAAAGAATATCACTCATAAGTTACTATTTAATTAATTTTAAAATTTTATTTATTAATGTTTATAATTATTAATTTTAACTATTATTGATAATGATAATAGATTTTTTATTATTCTTCCTAATATTGTCAATTATTATTTTTATAATTACTAATTATTAATAATATTACTAGTTATTGACTTTTACTATTTTCATTAGTCTTTAATATAAATATTTAACAATAATTATTAACATTAATACAAATTCAATATTAAAATTAATATTGATAATTATTCTTTATAGTAATTGTTAATAGTAGTATTAGTTAGTATTGTGACTAATTCTAATGTTCCTTATAATAATAAATATTACTATATTAACATTAATTTTAAAATTAATGATTACTATTATTATTATTATTAAAAATTATTATGACTATTATTATTAACTGTAATTTTTATGGAACTTATTATTATTAACTATTATTAATGGATAATCTTTATTTTTATTATTCATTTATAATTGGTATTATTTTAGCCATTATTAATAATTGATAATAATAGTAATACTAATTGTTTTTGATATTCCTTATACTAATTATTAATATTAGCAATTAACATGGCTATTATTAACATTAATAAGAATGATTATTAAAATTAATTTTTTAATTATTAGTAATAATAATAATAACTATTATTAATGACCCATTAGTTTCCTAATTATCAATTAAACATTTTTATTATTCTAATGATTTATTAGTTATTATTAGTATTATTAGTGATAACTATTATTAATTGTTAAAAGGATTAATAGTTATTATTTTTATAATTATTATTATGATTATGATTATCTAATTATTTAGTTATTAATTAGTAGTTATTAACATTTATTGTTACTATAATCGAATTATATATATACATAACTATATATGTACTTATATAGATATATACATATATATATATATATATATATATATATGCATGTATAATATATAGATTATATATATATATATATATATATATATATATATATATGTATATATATATATATATATATATATATATATATATATATCTATACACACACACACACACACACACATATATATGTATATATATTATATATGTATACATGTACATATACATACATACATACATATATATATATATATATATATATATATAATTATATATATAATATATATATACACACACATATATAATATATATGTATATATATGCATATATAAATAAAAAAAAAAAAATATATATATATATATATATGTACACACACACACACACACACACACACACACACGCATATATAAATTTATATGTACGATAAGTGCTTTATATGTACATTTTTTTAGGGCTATTTTGCCTCATTTTTAGGAGAATTTTGTGCTTAATGATGTTATTTACTCTTCTATTCTCGATTTATGCTTGAGTATAATTGTTTTAGATGTTTTGCAGGATTTTTAGTCTTTTTACCTAACATTTGCCCTGTAATGGCTGTGTTTTGGCCTCCCTCATGGTAATCCATGTTATGCCATGACCGTAGGGCAAAGAAAGAGCAAAATTTTAGATCCAGCACAGACCACGGTCAGCCCGTGGTGGAGCCCACGGACGGTGGTGTGCCTGTAACTGTTGCCGCTTCATTTTTGCTCGGCTGTGTGGCTGAGATCAATTGGAATTCTCTATAAATAGAGGCGTTCTACAGCATTCCAAGGCACTTAACTTTAACGCATAAAGCAAAGCAAGCAAGTAGTTCAGTTTAGATTAGTTTTCTCTCAAATTTTTTTCTTAGTTTATTTTTGAGTGAGTTTTGAGTGTGAGAGTTTGATCTCGAGGTGATTCCAAGCCCTTGGTGGAAGCCATCTTAGTCGAGTCCCTTTCGTTCAAGATTTAGTCGATCTTTTTCTAGTTAGTTTATCTTTAATCATGTCTGGCTAGTTTTCTTAGTCTAGGGAATGAGTAGTTTTTGGAATTGTTATTGGATCATGTTTTGATTTTTAAAAATTGTGCTTATTTTCATAATTGGTTTGATTTCATTCTATCAAGTGTTTGATATGTTGTGAGTTGATTTTTAGCTAAAATTTGCTTGCACAATTGAAGCAATCAAGTGAACATTCGAAAGACGATATTTGGTTGTTGGACTGCTTGAATGAGCATAGCATAACTTCGTATCGAAAGAGAGATTTATATTTAGGAGGGCTAGTAAGTAATTGAATATATTAAACTTGGATTAAGTCAAATTAGTTTAAAAGAATAACATTTGCTTAGTTTGGGTAAATTTGATTGATTTCGAAAGAATAGATCAAGTTTTTTGACAAGATTACAATTCATCGGAACTAACCAATTATAGAATAGCATATGTGTATTTATTTTGATCCAATTCTCTTCCATAACTGCGAAAATTCCTAGACATTTTTTTCTTATTGATTTAAACAAGTTTATTTGCAGTAGTTAATCGAATCTACTTGAAATTGACTTTTGCTTAGCATATTCTGGCAAGACTAGACTCGATAGATTACTTCAGTCCCTGAGGAACGATATTTTTATCTATACTACGAACACCTGTGCGCTTGCAGCAATGTTAATCAAGTTTGGCGCCGTTGCCGGGGACTAAATTGCTAACTATTGAGTATTATCTTAAGAACATGACTAGGCGTTTTTATTGTTTTGTTTGTTTTGTTTTCTTATTATTTTTCTTTTTCCTATTTAATTGCACTAGTAGTATTGGTGAAAGTGCTTGCATGAATTTTTCCTAGTTTATGCGAAGTCTAATTTTGTACGAGCCCAATCCAAAAATTGAGAGGACTTTTCGCTTAAGGAGGAAAAAGCAAAGGATTGAAGAACAAAGACGCGAAACAAGAAGGAATTCAAGCATGGCGGGTGAAGAAAGAAAGACCCTTCATGATTTTGTTATGCCTGGAGTCCAAGGGATTGCCTCAAGTATAGCTCGGCCTGCGCTATTAGTGCCAATAACTTCGAACTCAAGCCATTACTTATTTCCATGGTGCAGCAATCTTAGTTCGGCAGAAATCCTTTAGAAGACCCGAATCTACACCTCTCGGTCTTTTTAGAAGTGTGTGATACACTAAAGTTAAACGAAGTCTCTAGTGATGCAATTCGCCTATGCTTATTTCCTTTCTCATTGAGGGATAAAGCGAGAGCTTAGTCGCACTCTTTGCCATCTGGTTGCACACCTACTTAGGACGAGTTAACAAGAGCTTTCCTCACCAAATTCTTCCCTCCAAGCAAGACAGCGAGCCTGAGAAATCAAATCACCAACTTTCTGCAAAAAGAGGATGAGACGCTCGATGAAGCCTGGGACCGTTTTAAAGATTTACTGCGTTTGTACCCCTATTATGGTCTTTAGCACTAGATGATTATCCAGGCCTTTTATAACGGTGTAACCTAAGCTGTGAGGTCCACTATTGTTGCAGCGGCAATAGGGAATTTAATGAGCAAGACCAAGGATGAAGTTTATAACCTTATTGAGGAGATGGTGCTTAATAACTTTCAATAGTCCACTGAACAAGCCCAACCCAGGTGAGTTGGAGATAAGTTTAAAGTTGATGCTTTTACTTTACTTTCTGCTAAAGTAGATGCTATGACTAAAAGACTGGACCAACTGAATGTTAATGCTATGAACTCTAGTGCCCCTCCCCCTTGTGAGATTAATTGAGCATATATCTTTGCACTGTTCACTTGAGAGACCTTTTTCCTAGGGTCCCGATGAAGTTAATTATGTTCAATTCAACCCAAGGCTGACCAATGACCCTCACTCTAATACCTATAATCTAGGTTGGAAGAATCACCCGAATCTCTCTTATAGGTCGAATCCAAACACTGTGAATATGCCCCACATGAATGCTAGAATACCCCCTAGTTTTCAAAGACCTCCATTCCCTTCTCAAATACCCCAAAAGTTAAATTTAGAGTTAATAATGGAAAACATGCTTATGGCACAACAAAAATAATATGAGTACATTGAGCAATTAGCCACAAAGGTTGATGTGCTTAGAATTCACAACAGGATGTTAGATACCCAGATTGCCCAGAAAGCTATGGTTTTTCATCTGCACCCCTAGATAGATTTCCCAGTAAGCCTGAGACCAACCCTCGCGAGCATTGCAACTGCGTCATGATGAAAGAGGATGAGCAAGACCTAACTGACTATGAGGAAGTACCTAGAGGTAACCATGGCTAGTAGTAAGGAGAGCAACTATGGTATCAACACTTCCACATTTATAGAGAATGATTCTATTCAGATTACCACCATTTTTCGCCTTAAGCTTCCTGAACCAGGTAGTTTTTCTATCCCATGCGTTGTAAGAAAGGTAGAAATTGAAAGAGGGCTATGTTATTTAGGTGTAAGTGTCAGTATAATGCCTTACTCTTTGTTTCATAAGATGCACCGAGGATCGTTACTAGCCGCCCCCGTTTCACTATAGTTAGCTTATGGTTCTATAGCATAGCCCATGGGCAGATTGGAAGATGTGCCTATCACCATAGGAGACATTTGGGTGTTAGAAAACTTCATTGTAGTCGATACGCCTGAAACTGATGATGTGCAAATTATCCTAGGTAGGCCTATTTTGGTGATAGTTGTTTGCCATATTGACGTGAGAGAGGACCGTATTTCTTTTGAGGTAGAGGGGAGGTTTGCTGTGTTTAGTCATAGGAAGGAGGATACGGTTTCTCCTCACTCTTCTGCATTGGATGCATTACCCCTTTCCCCTGAGTATGATATAGAGGATGTCTTGCATGATGAAGATTGTTGATTTAGAGAGTACACAACCACAAGAGGGGGGTGAATTGTGGTGTCCGATTTTTGCAAGTTGCTGGCAAACAGTCTTAGGCCCTGTTCGCACAGGTTGTTTCTGAGATAAGCAGAAGCGAAAATCCAACAAAATTGAATGCGGAAATAATGGACACAGGATTTTTACGTGGAAAACACCTCTAGCCCAACTGAGGTTAAAAACCACGACCTACCTCCTGTAGGATTTAAACACTTCACTAAACGGGCTAATCACATTACAATAGTAACACACTTTGTTACAAATTGCAACCCACGTAACCGTCTTCCCTGAGACAGGTTACCCCACGTCCAAAATCCCCTTGATTTGGACACACATTCAACTCGCTTTTGTGAAAGAAGAGTATAAAGAAAAACACCCTATTACAATGCTTCTCAATTAAGCTAATATAGGGTACAATGAAATCCTAGTATGCCAACTTTGAAAGCTCAAATAACTCACTCACTAGACACGGTTTTCTTTTCAAACTTTTAAGCTCATGAACACTGAATTTTTCTTTTTGAAAACCGATGCTTCTATCGTTCTAAGAAGCGACTTTATATAGTGCTTGGAAAAAACAATTCCTCAAATTTTTGGAAACTAAAATCCCTAAAGAATATAGAATTCTTTAGCCACAAGGGATGAGGAAACATGAGCTGGAAACACTTCCTAAACCGTGTGCATAAGGCGGTGATTCTCAGCAACTAGCCCATGTTTTTCTCAACAACCTTATCCACTTGCCAAAAATTGGATATTCTTTTTATTCAAAAAAGATTTTGCAAATCCCCTTAGATTTTAATAACCGTTTTTAGGATAAGGGGTAAGATACTCCATAAAAAATCTTTCTTGCAAATCCTTGAAGAAGCTGCTCAAAATCCAAAAGATAAAAATCGTGCAAAACAGTTTTTCGCAGCTTATTCTGGAAACACCCTGAGCGTCCTGTTTCCAGAATTGTTTCAAAGGGTGATCCGAAATATTTTTCCAAAAAAGCAAAACCGTTCCAAGTAAGTGGTAAGTTAAGACTTTCTGATTGGCATATTAACAAGAGTCTAAAAATATAAAACCAAATCAAATCAATACATCCTGTTGTAACCACTAGTCATCTTGTAGAGAGACGAATCTGCTGCAAACACTTCACAGAATATGTTTCAAACACCTTACAGAGCCTGTTTCTCATGGTTGTTCTTACATCGCTGACTTGAGTACCTGTTCTTGATAAACCATTAGTCAAGCAGTTTTAATATACTGAAAAACAGCAGTAAGGCGCTATTGGTAAAGCCTGTTTAGAACAACAACACAACTACAACACTTGGATTTGTTATCATCAAAACCTTATACATTCTAACAAATTCCCCCTTTTTGATGATGACTAACCAAGTGACCATATTAACTTTCAAGAACAATTGAAGTGATTAGTGCCAATTATTTACAGGACCGATAATTCACATGAAGCAGTTAGTATCGAAAAAGTGTAAGAAATTTAACTCGTTCATGGCAAAACTAAAACAATATTGGTCAACCTATCTTCCCCCTTTTGGAATCATTAAAAAGCAGGGGCGAACTGTCAAATATAGGGTGTTTGCTATCACCACTACTTGGGTAATGGAGGAAAGTCAACAGGCGATATACTCAAGTGTGTTGGTACGGTAATGAGATTGGCCATCCTAGTCACACATAAGCAATTCGCAACAAAAGCAAGCAAGGCAAAGCCAATCAAAAATAAGATAACCTGTCATTCATCAAAAGAGTGCAACAGAAAGTACAAACTGACATGAGAGGATAACCAAGAGAAGTGAGAACAGGCTATGAGAACAACAGATGGGGGTGATCAGAGAGTAGGAGGGGAAAATTTTGCTGAGAGGGAAGAGAGAAGGGCGAGGATATCTTCATGGCGTTTTGCATTGAGAGCCTTTTCCTCATCCAGGACAGCCTTTACAACAGTAAGCTCAGCATTGAGTCGAGAGTTTTCTTCCAAAGCAGCCTCAAGCTTGACTGAGGAACTGCCAGGAACAGGAAGACGGGGTGTTCTGGTCCCCTGTTCTAAGGCAGACCCTTCAACCAAAGTGTATCCACACCCCATAAGGGTGTTACTTCCAATTTCATCAATGAACTGAGCACCCACCTTCTTTTGCAGAGTCACCCCAAAGTGCTCAAACACATTAGTCAGGAAGAAGCCGTATCCCAGGTCATGTTCCCTGGAGGTGTTTGCAATTCTTGCTATGTGGCGAATCATGATGGCAGGAAGGTTGATTTGCTCTTCCTTGTCCATCAGATCCATCAAACATTGATCCATGGCATCAGCAAGATTGCGACCCTGGCCCCTGGGGATGACATTCTTGATGATAAACCAGAATATCAACTGATGGAGCGATGTTATGTCCCCTTTCTTCACGGACTTGGGTGTTTGGAGGCTTGATTGCTGGCTAAATTTTTGGGCGAGCTCCAGCAGCCTGGCTGTCCCTAGAATAGTCTTGTCTTCTCTCACATATATATCAAAGCCCGTTGAGGGAATCCCCAGAATTTCTCCTAATATCTTCGCATCAAAGCGAAGCTGTGGCCCATTAACAATACTTGTCACCACTCCTTCGGTGGCACTGCAGTTGGCATAGAACTTTGCCAACTCATGTACAGAACACCCCAACTGGGTGTTTGTAAACAGCTCAACCACCCCTGTACACGCAGCTTGTGTAGAAACACCCCCAGGCCCTGTTCCTCAAAATATTTTACCTTGATAATTTTGCCCCTGACTACCCGTCTCTGAAGCAGTTGGGTCAGTTTGGCTGAGATTGCGGACGGGGTAGACTTCTTGGCTCTTTTAGGTTGAGGCTCAGTAGGAGGGTCTTGGGTGGAGGCGTGTTTGAGAGAGGCTTTTCTCTTGGGAGTTTTGAGGGGTGATGGTTTGGAGGGTAAAGTGGAGGTCGATTTTGGTGCAGGCAGAGGCTTATCCTCTGAGGACTCTGAGAACACGGGAGTGCCCTGTTTGAAGGTGGTGTTCTCAGGGTCGCTATCTGATGAAGGCTCAGAGGAGGAATCAATTTCCTCAACAACAGGGGATGACTGTTTGACAGGACGAGGTGTGGAGTGAGAAGCAATTCGGGCTGATTTTTGAGTTGGTCTGGTTGTGGGTTTGGCCGAAGAGGAGATTTGTGGTTTTGGTTTGGCAGGGGTTTCACTTTTTGAGGATTCTTCAGTCTGGCCGCTTTTAGGCCTTGATGGTGGTCGTGTTCTTGGCATTCTAGTACGTCGAGCCACAATTTTGTATCGTTTACGTTTCTCACCGTTTGGTGGTATCGGTGTGGCTTGTTCAAGCTTCACAGGAGACTACTCCATTGGATCACTACTACCCCCTTCTTCTTTTGATAAATCCTCCCCTAGGTCATCCCTAAAAACTTCAAGCCCTGTTTCGGCCCCTGTTTCCTGCTCTGGGAACAGCCCAAGCGAACTGATGTCATCTAGTCCATGATCGAACCGAAAGATTTCATCTAAAGGCCCAATTTCTCTTTCAGATGCCCCAACAGGTTCTTGGGGTTGACATGCCCCCGTTTCTCCAAACAAAATCAATTCCCACCCAAAATTGTAAGGGATGTCTTCCAATTTCAGATTCACTGTTCTAAGGTCGATGCTTTTCAAAAAACCAAAAGGTTTATAGACAATGGGTCGAGAAGGTTCAGTAGTTTTACCTTCCATGAGGGCCGTCAGAAATTGTGTAGGCGCAAACAGGGCTGTGGCTGTTTGCAAGGCTGTGCCCTGTGTCTGGTTGCCCTGGGTCAAGGTCGAAGAACTCTCAGAGCTAATGGGAGATGCCATTTTTCAGAGGAAGGAGAGGGATTAGGGTTTCTTGAACAGAGTTTCAGAGCAAGAGAGTTTCGGTGGAGGTGAGAGATTGAGCAAGAGAGCTTTAAAGAGAGAGAGAGACATGCGAATCTTTAAAAGATTTTGCCCGTTTTGCAACAGGCTTTTGCATTTATTTAGGCCGCGCACGCCTCGGGAAGAGATTAGCAATTTTCAATTTGTTGCACATATTTGACAAACAAGAGGCGTACCTGTTTCTGGTGCTTGTTCTTGAGGTTACTTGCTCGGTAACATGGGACAATAAGGACAATCTCATTAGACCTCAACAAGTGTCAGCAAGTTACAAACCTCACATATGCTAAACACAGCACAGAAGTTGATTGCAAACAAAAATTTAACATGTTGTACCCGTAACTTTTAAATTTTGCAAACAGGGCGAGAGAACAGGTTGGTCAGGTTGTTCTAATTAAGCCTAGTTCGAGTCTATTCCTTTCAAATTGTTCTCTACTCAATGCCTTTGTGAATATATCAGCAATTTGATTTTCAGTGGCACAAAAATTCATTGAGATCACTCCTTTTTCAACATTGTCTCTTAAGAAATGATGACGAATGTCAATATGTTTTGTTCTTTTGTGATGACATGGATTTTTGGCAGTGTTAATTGCACTTGTATTGTCACAATAAATGGGAATGCATCCTATGTCAACAAAAAAGTCCTTGAGTTGTTGTCTTATCCATAATAACTGAACACAACAAGATGCAGCTGCCACATACTCAGCTTCTGCTGTGGACAAGGCAACAGAGAGTTGTTTCTTGGTTGCCCAAGATACCAAACAAGGTCCAAGAAAGTGAGCCATACCTGAGGTGCTTTTTCTATCAACCAAGAAACCTGCATAATCAGCATCAGCATACCCAACAAGATCAAAGTTACAACCTCTAGGATACCATAAGGCTAGATCAGGTATATGTTTTAAGTATCTTAAAATCCTTTTTACAGTCTTAAGATAAATTTCTTTAGGGTTAGACTGAAAACGTGCACATAGACCAACACTGAAAACAATGTCAGGTCTACTAGCCGTCAGGTATAGGAGTGACACTATCATGCCCCTATAGGATTTCTCCTCAACTGAGGGACTACCATCATCCATTACCAACCTGGTTGAGGGAGAGATGGGAGTATCAATGGGCTTGGCCGACTCCATCCCAAAACGCTTAAGTAACTCTTTAATATATTTTTGTTGATGGATCATGGTGCCATTTGAAGTTTGCTTGATTTGTAAGCCTAGAAAGAAGATTTCAAACTCACTCCTCATCATTTTTGAAAATTCATTGCACAAATCGTGATGAGTTGCATCAAATATGATGTCATCAACATATACTTGGACAATCAACAAATGTTCCCCCTTAGATTTTAGAAACAAGGTATTGTCTACCTTGCCTCTTGTAAAGTCATTTTCCAATAAAAAACTTGACAACCGCTCATACCAAGCTCTAGGGGCTTGTTTCAAACCATAAAGTGCTTTGTCAAGTTTGAAAACATGGTTAGGAAATTCATCACTTTCAAAACCGGGGGGTTGTTTGACATACACTTGTTCTTTAAGGTATCCATTTAGAAATACACTTTTGACATCCATTTGATACAACTTGATCTCCATATGGGCTGCAAATGCTATCAAGATTCGAATAGCCTCCATCCTTGCAACAGGTGCAAAGGTTTCTTCATAATCAATTCCCTCTTCTTGGTTGTAGCCTTGGACCACCAGCCGAGCCTTGTTTCTAGTGACTGTTCCGCTCTCATCTAGCTTGTTACAGAACACCCACTTGGTTCCAATGATTGTTTTATCCTCTGGCCGTGGCACAAGGTGCCATACCTTGTTCCTTTCAAACTGATGGAGTTCTTCTTGCATGGCTGTGACCCAATCTAAATCTGCAAGGGCTTCATTAATATTCTTAGGCTTAATTTTTGAGAGAAAAGCATAGAAAGCACAGAAATTTTTGAGTCTAGATCTAGTTTGAACTTCTGCATTAATATCAGACAAAATTTGATCAAGAGAATGTGAACTTTGGTATTTCCATGATCGTGGTGAAAGTGAGTTCACAGACTCGCTCTCCATCCTAGCTGGAATACTCGATTAAACAGGTTCAGGACCTGTTCTCGAGCCTGTTTGGGAGCTTGTTCCTGAATTTATCCCTGAAGGATTCGGCTGGTGTTGTCCCGAACAGGGTTCTACCCTGTTTCCCCCTGTTTGGTTCACACCTTGCTTACCTTCCTGAAGAGCAGCCTCAGACCTTGCGTCCTCCGATTGATCCTTACCTTGTTCACCTTGAAGCAGCACGTCTTTTCTAACAAGACCTAGTTCGAAGTCTTCTTCCTGTGCATCATTCTTGCTTAGAGAGTTAATTTCATCAAAAAGCACATGCACACTTTCCTCAACACACAAGGTTCTCTTATTAAACACTTTGTATGCCTTACTATGCGAGGAGTAACCAAGGAATATTGCTTCATCACTCCTTGGATCAAATTTCCCTAAGGCATCCTTTCCATTATTGTGCACAAAACATTTACAACCAAAAACTCTCAAATGCATAATATTAGGTTTTCTTCCCTTGAAAAGTTCATAAGGAGTTTTGTTAAGAATAGGTCTAATCATGCATCTATTTATAATGTAACATGATGTATTTAAAGCTTCAGCCCAAAAGTTTCTAAGAAGACCACTAGCAACAAGCATTGTTCTAGTCATGTCCTCTAGAGTGAGATTTTTGCGTTCTACCACTCCGTTCTGTTGGGGTGTTCATGGAGCTGAAAAATTATGATCAACACCATGCTCATTACAATAATCAATAAAGCTCGAATTTTCAAATTCTATCCCATGGTCAGACCTTAAGCATACCAAGGAATGTCCTACTCTCTTTTCAATCTTTTTAATGAAAGCAAGAAATTTTTCAAAGGTTTCATCTTTAGAAGCCAAAAACAAAGTCCAAGTGAAACGAGAGTAGTCATCCACTATCACAAGCACATACCTCTTGCCACCTCGGCTCATGATCCTCATTGGACCACATAGATCCATATGTATCAATTCAAGAGGTCGAGTAGTGCTTACACATTTTTTAGATTTAAATGAATTTTTGACTTGTTTGCCTTTGGCACATGCATCACATACCTTGTCATCATTGAATTTGATGGAAGGTAAGCCTACCACTAAGTCTTTGGTTACAAGTTTGTTCAAAAGTGAGTGGCTTGCATGACCTAGCCTTTTGTGCCAAAGCATAACATCATCATTTAGGGCACTCAAACAAGTCAAATTATTTTGGGGAAAGTGGAGATACACACTTTATAAACATTCTTGTGTCGCTTCCCACTCAACACAACATCTCCTGTGTTCATATTCACAACCAAGCAACGTGTTGGTGAGAACACTACTAGGTTGTCTTTGTCGCACAATTGGGACACACTTAGTAGGTTGTGTTTTAATCCATCCACAAAATAAACATTATCAATTGAATGGGAGAGTGACTCACCTATCTTACCTATGCCGACAATTGTCCCGGATTTGCCGTTTACAAATGCCACACTCCCACCTTCTGAAGCTGTAAGTGAGAGAAAATTGGATCTTTCACCAGTCATATGCCTCGAACACCCACTGTCAACATACCACAGCTGCTTGTTCCCTAGATTATTCCCTGCACTGTTTGCTGGGTTGTTTGTTAGGTTGTTCTCTCTCACTTCAGCCTGCAAAACAAATCAAGGGTTAGTTTTGGGAACCCAGATCCACTTGGGTCCCATTCCTTTAGAGGTACAAATCTCATCTTTCCTAACCTATATTTGTTTTACGTACACTGAGTTCCTTTTAATGGCATACTTTCTTGAGGGAGAAGTATAACGGTAATGACCTATTTTACGACAGTGATAACATACAATATTCTCAGATAATCCTACATATTTTCTATTCACTGGGTAGGTCATCTTAGGTACAAAATCTAGTCCTCTTCTATTTCGACTATGATGGGTGTTTAACCATTCAAGTGCTTGTGAGGACCTGTTCCAGAGCTTGTTTGTGGCAAGGTCTGATTCCAAGGGTTTTATTTTCTCAAGCAAGTTTTTATTTTCTTCCAGCAAAGACTCGACCTTACCTTTTAAGTCAAGGGATTCCTTTTCTAGCTCAGTCAGTTTAGTGGAACAAGTCTCTTCTTTCATGAGTCGAGTTTCTTTAAGCACATTGATGTTTTCATGTAAGGCAAGAGTTTCTTTGTCAACTTCAAGTTTTTCCAATTTAAGGGTTTCATTTTCAAGTTCTAGATCTCGAACATCCCTTTTTAATTCAGTACATATATCCATTATGGTGTACACTAATTCCTCAAGAGTTGATTTATTTAGGCCACGTACCTTGTTCTTGAGTTGAGTCAGACTATCTGTTGATCCATCATCGAAATCAGTTTCACTTCTTGCCATGAGTGCTACATCAGCTTCCCCAGCTTCAGACCCTTCCTCATCCTCGCTTGAGTCTCCCCAGGCTGCGAGCATAGCTTTTGAGAACCTTTTCACTGAGCTGCTTACACCCTGTTTCCTCCCCTGTTTTCTAGGGTGTTCGGGTTCTTGTTCTTCCTTGTGCAGTGGGCAGTTTCTCACAATGTGGTCCAGTTTGCCACACTTGAAACACCCGGAGAACTGTTCCCGAGAGGTGTTCCTGGCCTTGCTGAAGTCCTTCCTTTTGCTATTTTCTTTGACTTTCTTGAAGAACTTCTTGAACTTTTGAGTGATCATGGCAATCTCCTCCTCATCAGAATCAGAATCATCTTCTAAGGCCTTTAGTGCAAGACCTCGATCTCTCTTTGTCTCATCTTTCTGTTGAGAATTTTTTCTAAGTTCATACGTTTGGAGGTTGCCAATCAGCTCATCTAGGGTGATCTTGTTCATGTCTTTAGCTTCTTGGATGGCCGTTACTTTCGCTTCCCAAGAATGAGGTAAAATTCTTAGGATCTTCCTCACCAATTCTTCGGTGGTGAAGGATTTTCCCAAGGATTTTAGCTCATTCGTTATGTGAGTGAAGCGAGTGTACATGTCCATCACACTTTCACGATCACCCATCTCAAACAGCTCATATTTTCTCATAAGCAATTCAATCCGGGATTGCTTTACTTGATTGGTCCCTTCGTGAGCTACTTGCAAAGCATCCCAGATTTCTTTGGCCGACTCACATTCAGATATGCGAGTATATTCATCAGGGCCTAGGCTAAAATATAGAAGTTTCTTGGCTTTGGCATTCTTCTCCATCATTTTGTAATCTTCAGTATTGAATTCTTTAGGCTCCTTGGGGATTGACTTTCCATCTTCAGTTATTTTCTTTTGGATGAGTGGTCCATTCTTGATGAGCATCCACAACTCATAGTCCTCGACTTGGATGTAGTTTTCCATCCTATTCTTCCACCAACCATAGTGTTGGCCATTGAAGTATGGTGGTCGAGTTATGGATTGACCTTCAAGCATGCCTTGTGGGGTACTCATCTTCAAGGATCTCTCAAGGTGTTAGCCTTTCAAAGGAGAACTTGCTCTGATACCACTTGTTGATTTAGAGAGTACACAACCACAAGAGGGCGGTGAATTGTGGTGTCCGATTTTCGCAAGTTGCTGGAAAACAGTCTTAGACCCTGTTCGCACAGGTTATTTCTGAGATAAGCAGAAGCGAAAATCCAACAAAATTGAATGCGGAAATAATGGACAAAGGATTTTTACGTGGAAAACACCTCTAGCCCAACTGAGATTAAAAACCACGACCTACTTCCCACAGGATTTAAAGACTTCACTAAACGGGCTAATCACGTTACAATAGTAACACACCTTGTTACAAATTGCAACCCACGTAACCGTCTTCCCTGAGACAGGTTACCCCACATCCAAAATCCCCTTGATTTGGACACACACTCAACTCACTTTTGTGAAAGAAGAGTATAAAGAAAAACACCCTATTACAATGCTTCTCAACTAAGCTAATATAGGGTATAATGAAATCCTAGTATGCGAACTTTGAAAGCTCAAATAACTCACTCACTAGACACGGTTTTCTTTTCAAACTTTTAAGCTCATGAACACTGAATTTTTCTTTTTGAAAACCGATGCTTCTACCGTTCTAAGAAGCGACTTTATATAGTGCTTGGAAAAACAATTCCTCAAATTTTTGGAAACTAAAATCCCTAAAGAATATAGAATTCTTTAGCCACAAGGGATGAGGAAACATAAGCTGGAAACACTTCCTAAACCGTGTGCATAAGGCGGTGATTCTCAGCAACTAGCCCATGTTTTTCTCAACAACCTTATCCACTTGCCAAAAATTGGATATTCTTTTTATTCAAAAAAGATTTTGCAAATCCCCTTAGATTTTAATAACCGTTTTTAGGATAAGGGGTAAGATACTCCATAAAAAATCTTTCTTACAAATCTTTGAAGAAGCTGCTCAAAATCCAAAAGATAAAAATCGTGCAAAACAGTTTTTCGCAGCTTATTCTGGAAACACCCTGAGCATCCTGTTTCCAGAATTGTTTCGAAGGGTGATCCGAAATATTTTTTCAAAAAAGCAAAACCGTTTCAAGTAAGTGGTAAGTTAAGACTTTCTTATTGGCATATTAACAAGAGTCTAAAAATATAAAACCAAATCAAATCAAGACATCTTCTTGTAACCACTAGTCATCTTGTAGAGAGATGAATCTGCTGCAAACACTTCACAGAATATGTTTCAAACACCTTACAGAGCCTGTTTCTCATGGTTGTTCTTACATCGCTGACTTGAGTACCTATTCTTGATAAACCATTAGTCAAGCAATTTTAATATATTGAAAAGCAGCAGTAAGGCCCTGTTGGTAAAGCCTGTTTGGAACAACAACACAACTACAACACTTGGATTTGTTATCATCAAAACCTTATACATTCTAACAAAGATCCTTCAGGTTATGAATGGATTTCATATGAGGACCCTAACCAAAAGTATGTTAAGGTGGAGTTTTCTGCTCCTATCCCACCTAACAAACCCAAGGTTGAGGCCCCTATCTCTAATGATCCTTCGATGAGTGAGTATTGCAGGTTTTCTCGTGTTGTTCATTCTATGCCCCAATTGGAAGGTTTCAATGCCGATTTTGATGTAGCGGTTGAGCAAGTAGATGGTAGCCCGTCTGATGGGCCAAGAGAGCGGTTTGTTTTGCATGTGAATGGTGCATTGTGGTACCAAGTTATGAAAACAAAGGACCTGCAACTAGAATTGCTAAGGTGGTACCTCCAACTGCAGAAGTTCGATTTTGTGGCTCGTGATAAAGGTGATCCAGACCAAGCCTAAAACAAGGGTTAAGCTTTTGACCTTAAAAGAGCGCTTCGTGGGAGGCAACTCAAGTTCTTTCTTATTTTTCTTTTTCCTTTTCCGTTTTCCTTAGTTTTATTGTTTTTGTAGTTTGTTCGAAAAAAGAGAGTGACATAAGACTTTAAAAAAAAGAAAAAAACACAAAAAAACACAAAAAAACCAAACCAAAAACAAAAAGAAAATGTGCTTATGAATAAAATGTTTGGCACCACAGCCAAAGGGCCAGACCTACGGTCTGTGGGATGCCAAACCAGAAAAATATTTTTCGGCCCTGCAGACACCATGGACCGTCTGTGGTGGGCTGCTATGGGCCGTGGTCTAGGTTTTTGACCGCGGTGCCCGTTCCCCTTCCCCTCATTTCTTCTTCAACCTGCGACACTCTCTCTCTCTTCCTCCCTTCTCTCTCTAAAGCCTCCATAACCAACACCTTCAATCTCCCTCCAATCTTCTCCATTTTTTCTTCATTTTCACACCAAATTCCTTCATTTCACTTAATCTCTCCATTTCATCCATAAATTCTCAATTTTTTCCTTCTTCTAAATTCATCTCACCCTCATTCATCCACCATACCCATCCTGCTCTCCCTCTAATTCTTCACATTTTTACTTATTTTCTTTGATTTTCTAGGTTTTAGTTCTTACTTTGGGTTTTAATTTTGTTTTTGGTTAAGTTATGTAACCATGACACCAAACAAAAGGTAGAGGAGCACCAAAAAGGTTGGTTCATCAAGTCAAGTACCACCACAACCTCAAAGAACATCCAGAACGTCAACCAATACTCATGGTAGAGGTAACATTCTTCACCCTCTTGGTTTGACTCATCCTGATTATATTGCTAGGTATAACTATTTGAATGGACGTGTACTAGTAGCAACTAGATGCTATGATGAGGATTTGTTGGCCCGATTGGGCATGTTGGATGATATTCGTTAGTTGTTTGTTAGAGGTGGTATGAGCCACTTTTTAGAACTTAAAGAGAATACATATAGGGACCTGACTTTAGAATTCTAAGTACACTCTATGTAGAGGCTACTAGAGGACCTCAATCTGAGGCTAGATATATATCATTTTATTTGCAGGGACAGTTGTATGAACTGAACTTAGGTACCTTTAGTAGTATTTTTGGATTTCCCCCTAGCATGGACTTATCGCACCACCAAGTCCCCTACAAATTTAACCTGAATGCATTTTTGGGTGAACTTTTGGGGAGTGTTAGGTGCAGTACCAGTTCATCGAAATGCACGTATATTACGAACCCGTACATTAGAGTAGCTCAGCATATTCTAGCTTGTTCTTTGTTTGCTCAGTATGATAGTCTAAATATTCCGAGACTTTCTGAGTTATACTTTCTATCCTGTATGCTAGATCGTGTCCAACTTGATCCAGGTTCATTCTTAGCTAGGCAATTGCATAGTGTTACTGTTAGCACTAAAGGTGGGACAGTCCTAAGTGGAATAATTACTACTATCGCTAGATTCTTAGGTGTTGAGCCAATCCAGAGGGCAGAATTTCTGGGTCTGAGTGGCTTGACCAAGCCACTTTTGAGATTATAAACTTTTGCAAAGTTGAGGCTAGCCGTTTGTGTTGGATTAACCCTGAGGGCCGGCTCTTGCCGCTTCCCAATGTCGATCGTACTACTTTGCTTCACTGAGGTAACCTTTACTGGGTGCCTGGTGATGATGAGGTTGTTTGAGCTGTACCCCACCACCTCATCCTCCTCCACCTCCTCCTCTCTGATTCTGATTTCTACTATTCCCCTTCCCTTTGTTATTATGATGTGGCCACATTGAGGGCAATGTGTGATTCAATCGTGGGGAAGTTCGTTTTGGCATTTGATGCCTGTTTTTTTTTTTTTTTTTGGGGTTATGTTTGTTTGTTTTTGCTTTGTATATATTTTTAGTGGTAGTTTTGGTAGTTTTTATTTTAGTTTTGGTTTAAGTAGTGTACTGGGTTTTCTTCTAGGTTGCCTTTTAGTTTCTTTCTTTTGTAAGTTTCTTTTGCATTTTAGTTTGCATTGTTTGTAAGAGAATGCATGTATAAAATAAACACAAAAAAAAAACAATAAAAAAAAATCCTCTGATGATTTATAGATTTGGTGGCTTTCATTGGCTAGTTTGATCCTTTGATTACCTAGATCGTGCATAAAAGTTTGTGAATGAATTTTCAAACTGAATTCCATGTTTTGACCATTTGTTGAATGCGAATTGATTTTCCTTATGAGTCTTTACATGAAATTCTAGCATGTGTGCTAGTGAGCTAGTTTTGACTGTGGTAGATGTCCCCGTGAGACTTTGAGCCTTTAGAGACTGTTTATTATTATTAGCCTCATATTTTCTTTCATGTGTGACTCTTCTTTGACATCATTTCTCTAGAACTTGCCTTGATTCTCGTTCAAGACCACATTTCGCATATGCATTTAGGCAATATGATTGAGGCTTTTTTCTTTCTTTGATTTATTTGAAATATACGGCCAAATAGCCACCCTTGTTATATATTGTATCCTTTGTTAGCCTCTTTGAGCCTGTTACTGTTTTTCTTGATCTGAACCTCCTATTTTTAGCCAATGGCCAAATATTTATCTTATCCTTAAGCCAAGACTAGAGGAGCATTACTCTATTGCGTCAAGTTTGATAGGGCATTAGCAAGGAAGATTATTATTCTTTTTAGTGAATTTTAGCTGTTTGGTGCAGGGATGCAAACATTTGATAAATCCTTTGTTTTATTGAGTAAAGTTAAAGAAGAGTTCGATTTTAAAGTTCGTTATAGAAATTCCTTGGCTATTCCTTTTTGGAAAAAAAAAAAAGAAAATCAAACAAAAAGAATGCAATAATAATAAAAACAACCAAAAAAAAAACAACAGAGAAAAAAAGAGGGAAAATTTTCGAAGAAAATGATTAGCCTTGGTGGGAATGTAAAATATTTGTGATTTTCAACTCTATCTCTTTTCATTTTGGGATTTATTTTGTTGATGAGTTGATATGGTTCGAGGAGGATGTAGTATGATG
>JAKOGI010001254.1:0-12500 GCA_029747015.1 Carnegiea gigantea | reverse complement strand
AACTCATAAAACAACTTTACTTTTAACTTTAAAAGCTTTTTATAAACGTAATATGTCTACTGATTCGTAAAACGACTTCATTTCCAACTTAAAAGCTTCCGAAATCATGAAAATGTACATTTAGCAATCCTTCTTAAACATGTCAGAATTTCGAAAACTATTCACTTAATGGCACGTAGCACATTGAGGGAAAAATGGGGGTTCATATGTATCACATTCAAGCACTTCGTAATCAATTCAGTACAATGAGCCACACATGGCCTCGCAATCCACACGATTGCGGTTAATTCACAACCCAGGCTCCCTCCTCACAAGCACCGTACCACAAGAACCTCGAACCACTCATAGTTCTTCCTCAAACCATCCTACTGCCATCTCGGTTTTCAATTTATTAATCATAACATATTATCATACTAATTTATGAAAAGGTATGGTTTAGGCACTTACCTGGGCAAGCAGCACCACTCGACGGTGCGTTACAACAAGCATACGTACACATGCATACCATCACATCCACATATAAAACTATAGAACCTTACTTAGCAGTTCAAACATGATAAGGCTCTAAGCATTTATAATTTACTTCAGAGTTAGTAAGTCACTATGGGATAGTTAAGCATATAGATGATCATAGATTGACTAAACATTTATATACATTAATTTTAAACACTTACGATGCACTTCGAAGTTCATACACGACCATGGAACGACCAAACATTCATCAACGTTGGTTTTAAAGACGTACAATGCATTTCAAAGTTCATACTCAGGCATGAATTAATTGTATATATTCGGATCAAAGCTAAACATACATACTTTACTTCGAATCAAAACTTCCAGCTTGATTTAACTAAATTGATTTGAATCAAAACTAAACATATATAACTTAGTTCGAATTAAAATCTCAGGCACACATTGACTAAATTAATTTGAATCGAAGCTAAGCATACATAATTTCATTTCGAATTAATATTCCAGGCATATTCCACGTCAATTAATTCGAATTGAAGTTAAACATATATAAACCATCTCGAATTAACATTTCAGGTATAATTTGCGTCAATTGATTCGCATAGAAGCTAAACATATATAAATCACTTCGAATTAACATTTGAAGCATAATTCATCTAAATTAATTCGAATCAAAGCTAAACATATCTAATTCAATTCGAATTGAAACCTCAGGCATAAATTAACTAATTTGATTCGACTCAAAGCTAAACATATATAATTCACTTCTTGACATTTCTAACGAATTTAGCCAACCCTAATCTGACATGCAACATCAATCTGCTGAAAAACATTTTTGAAAAATAGTAATAGCTTAGGAGGCGAGGAACACCCACCTCGATTCCACGCTAGAGACGCGCGATTTAGCTTGAGTTAAGGCCAAAAATCAAACACCAACAGCCAGATACTCCTCTGCTCTTCGCGCATGACTCGACCTAGCCCAAACCCAAAAACCCTAACTTGTGTTTTTTGAGAAACTTAAGCACGATTAAGGAGGATTCAAGGTGGGGATTCAACTTAAAGGAGTGGAGAAGTTCGAAACTCAGAGCGCATGTATGATTTTGGCCGAGTGTCTGGCCGTCCTTGCGCCAGAATCGGCCCAGCCATGGTCGATTTTCGCTCAGCCTCGACACAAGTTGGTCGCCGGCAGCCAGGCGGGCTCAACCGCCGACGGTGATGGTCGTGGTGGCGTGGGGTTGAGGGCTTCGAAACCCTAGCCTTTGGACCGAGCACTCGCTCTGACTCTCGCTCGATCCCTCTCTCCCTCTCTTCGCCGGTCCACGGCCGTGGCTGGCTACGCACCGCGGCACCGACGTCGTCGCCGGCCGGCGCCCCCTCCTTCTCCCTCCATGGCTCAGCCTCTCTCTCTCTCTCTCCTGTGTGGTGTCGAGCTGGGGTTTTGAGAGCCCCCCTGCTTGTGGTTTTCCCCCGTGCAAGAAAGGGGGCCTTAGCCCCTTTTTGATTTCCTTTTCCCTTTTGTTTTTGATTGTTTCTTGGTCGGTTGCCCAATCAACTAAAATCGCCTGTCTAATTTCTAATCTCGTACCTCACAACCTATCCCGAATCAATAATATGACCCTTCATCGATTATTCGATCTCAAATACGTCTAGGTTCGATTCAATAAATCACAAACTAATTCTAAGGTTGAAAACCTAATCGTTTTCAGGAAACGACTAAATAAATCGAATTACAACCAAATTAAACTATCAATATAATTTAAAGGTATAAATGACACGAATTGGCTTTAAAATCAATAATAGCAATAATAAACCCCCCTTTAATAATATTATAGCTCCCAAAAGCACATCGATAATAATTTAACTCATATAGTTGTTAAAAACAAGAATTTATATCGCAAAAAGGTAATACAGTTAGCTTAATGGAAAACAAAAAATGTGGGTCTTACATTCTTCCCCCCTTAAAAGAATTTCGTCCTCGAAATTCCAAATCTAAGTTCGGCCTTTCCTAGAATGCACGCACACAACTAGGATTTACGCGGTAGGTTTCCAATAGGTCATTTTGAAGACATTACTTCTTTTAAATCGAAAGGAAATAGCTTATGGTATCCAGTCTCCTCCTCGCCAGTCCTCTTCAAGCGTCTACTCACTCTATTTAGGCGCTGAGGACAAATCGCATTGAAGAGGGGCAAATGAGTTGGCATGGACAACCAAATTGAGTTTGTTTTGAAAATGAAACATAGATTTTCAATGATCTAGACTCAGTTCGCTTGGCAAGCAATAATTCTACGCATATGCATCTATAAGTGGGCATCTAAAGGCACGACAATTGAGACAATGACATCTTAAGGTCATACACTAACGGTCTCATTCTAAAACATGAATTCATGTCACTTTTGGGATCACAATGATCAACATGCAGACTACTATAACACATTTAGAATAATAGAAATGTCACATAGCACCACATAGTATCATTTAAGCATAATGGAATTGCATAGTATTAGCAATCCAATATTCTTAAGCTTAGGAGTCTCGGGGAGCATGAACGCGTCTAAAACATACATGGCAAGCAATTTACAAAAGGAAAACATGTGCACCAACATTCCGATGTCTGTACATCAATCCCAGCTAACTTTTAGGCCATTTCATTCATAGCAACCTATTCAACGCATGTTAGGTTCGTATGAAGGCAGTTAACTTAGTCAGGTTCATTCAAAGGCATAAAGATATTAGGTCATTCTAAAGTCAAATTAATTGGTCAGGAAGCTATCACATCACACCTAAGCAGTAAAAATCATATTACATCACATTGATAATGAAAGGACTTTGAGTAACACTCGAATTCACATTGGCATTACTTAGGGTCTACAACGAAGCACTAAAGATGAAGAAACATGAATGGCGTGAACTAGCATGGTATGTCGATAGAAACAACTTGAGAAGATAATGCTAAGGCAAGAATACGTGCATGCAAACAACGAGTCAAAGGTCATGTCATGCCGTGTATTATGAAACTTCATTCGTCTGGATAATCAAGTCACCTACCAAACCAAACTCAAGTCAACCATGGATTGCACAAAGGCAAGCAAAGGTCAAGATAGACACCTAAGGTCACCACATCATGCATTAAGTACGTATGTATATAGTTGTTCCAACCATATCATAGGATAATAGAACTTATGGAGTGTAAGTAATGACTCAGAGATCGTACAAGCAATGGTTCGCATAGGTTAAACCACTTAATCAATCCAGCCACTGTTTAACTAAAGTTCATGATAAGCAACTCCAATGACATGTATTTACTGTACCATTCACTCATAAAATGTACGGCTGATCATCAATCAACTAGCATGGGTAAGAACTACGGTGTTAATGGTCTTATAGGTATGTGTTGAGAGTTAATAAGGTACACCTATCCCATAAGTGATCATATGGGTCTCACTATAGTTCGCTTACCTTTATAGAGATCATTACTATGTACAACTCCAAAGTCTGCTAGGTTCTTCCTCCCTTTCCCTTTCTAGGTGTATCAGGGTTCGTCCAAGCCAAAACATCGTCACCCCAATCACGGATAACAATCCATATAATAGAAAGAAAGTTATACATGGATTAGGTAGCAATAGCAAGGAAGGAGAACAGTAGGTACACTTACGCAATGTTTAGCGAGGCCCTACCACTAGCATTTAATCTTTCAAGCATGTATACAAGGGCAGCCCTTAATATACTAAGGAAACTCAGAATTCGAAAACGAAAGGTATCATTTACTAGGATTATCAATCATAGCAGCTAGTTTTCAATCATTCCTTTCCTAGCTCATTACGAAGGATTCTATCGACGTACACATCATAGCACATACACATTTACAAGCAACATTTGATAAACATAAGGGCGCGTATTTGTAAGTCTAATCCTCCGGTGTAAGATAACCTTGGCTCGATAGTTAAAACGACATTAACATCTCAAAATCCTAAGTTTCGAATGATGAACAAAAAAAAAAAAGCTTATCTATTTCGAATCTCTTTGTTTTTAATAAAAGGGTGGTTAACTGCTTCTAGCTCTCTCTCTACCAACCTTCGAGTACATCTGCTCACTCCATTGTGGGGCCCAAGGAGCAAATCATACTTGAGGGGCAAAGACGAGCTTAGAAAAGAATTTTCAATCGCTCGAGTCTAATTAATGTGCTTTAACTATCGATTGCCTTATCAGAGCACACGAAGAAAATATTTATCAATCAAAACATCACTTAACTCACCCGATACAAGTGGATTGGACTCACTTCCTAGCACATGACTCACATGCATCCGATTGGCTCAACCGGATCACCTAAAAGTCAATTAGTAAAGTCAGTTAGCACGTTAGGAACATATTGCACCAATGAAGTACTCACTACGTCACTTGAAGGTGTGGGGAGAGCTATTTGACTCCTATACTAACGTACAATTTGCCACTTTCACTTAATCGACCCACTCGAGCCTCACATAAGTCGAAAATGTCCATACTATAAAGCACACTTGCATACGAAGCAAGCATATGTCACATGACCACAGAGGGTTCCTAGGCGACTATATGAAATACAAGACTTAGGTCGCGGCCTATGGTTGCAGGACCTTTGCTCTGATACCATCAATGTAACGCCCCCAGCCCCTACACCGGAAGCGTTACGTGTTTTTACATCTTACTTAATTCCTGGGACGAAAAGGACAAAGTTTCCCTTATAAATTGACCGTTTCCAGGCTATAAGCCTTAAAATAAATTCCTGCAATTTAACGGAAGTATAAAACATTTAAAAGAAGCTCAACGGCCACGCGCCGGAGTTCATAACTCAACGAGCCACTCGCTCAGAGTACACCAACCAGATTAATTCATGAATAGAGAAGAAGTGGAAGATACAACTCAACGGTTCACACAACCAGGGTATTGGGGTTTACATCCCAAAATATAACTAACTTTAACCAAAAGACATCTAACTGACTAGATGGTTGGCTCATAAGGCCGCACAGAGCGACTCATAAACAATATGCATTACATGAACTTAGAATACCTGTTTACGAACATTTCAAACTGGGAATACATAATGCGACTTCATTAAACATATAAGATCCCCTCAAATGATATCTTGCAAGCATGAACGGATTCCATCTTGACATAGCTGATTCAACTTTTTCCTGTTACAAAGAAAACCTGGGGAAAAAGGGGAAAGAGTAGTGGGATGAACAACCACACGCTCAGTGAGTGTCCCCCAACCCCCTTAAAACCAAAACCGTTGCAGGCAGTAATATCTTTAATAGTCGCATATCACGTATTCATATTTTACTATCATATTAGGCATTTGTAAAATTCTTATGGAAGCATTACTAACCATAAAGTTTACTTTAAGCACTCCAACACATTTCTAGATCTCTAAATGGCCAAACTTCTATACTACCAGGTAGTCAAACACTTAAATAGGGGACGAGGCTAAGCACAGAAATTTTCTTTTTCATAAACATAATTTCTTGGCATTCTATTCAAACTATGCATGAAACCCTATTCATATGATGTGCACATAAGGATATTTCTTTTCAGAATCCTACTCTTCTTGGCATTTCATTCGTATGGTATGCATAAGATACACACATTTCAAGTCTCAATCAATTCTCATTCATAGGATATGCATGAAATATGCTCATAAGACTTACTTCTCATATTCGTATCTTACTTAGCATCTCATTCACAAGTTAAACTTAGAACATGCACATGTCACACACAGGAAGCTTTCTTTCTTTTTACTGAAAACATTTTATTTAGCCTCTTAAGGCTCATAAAAACTCTTCTCTTAGTTTTTTGAGGCTCATATTCTGTTGAAGAATCCCTTTCATCTTGGTCTCTTAATAACCCTTAAAAACCTTCTTTCTGAAATACTTAAAAAGGCGAAATACCAACTGCTTTTCTTACTTATTGGAAACTTACTCATAGCATATAAACATCTTATTGTGCTGGCTGAAGCTTACGTTATCCCCGGGGTATACGTACTTAACTTTTGGCCAAAATGCGTCTTAGTAGAGCAACTCTAACCTCGATACTGTCCTCTGCGGGGCAACAGCTCACACCAGGATAATCATATCCTGAGTCCAATTCCCCTCAAGGTTTTCTTACGCGTCATATATCATAACTTATCTAGGGAACAGCTCACACCAAGATAATTCATATCTTGAATCCAATTCCCAGGAACAGCTCACACCAAGATACCTCATATCTTGAATCTAGTTCCTAACTTGTCTTTAGGGTGAAGCAGCTCACGCCAAGATAATTCATACCTTGCGTCCAGTTTCCAGGAACAGCTCACACCAAGATACCTCATATCTTGAGTCCAGTTCCTAACTTACTTACATCAGGGGGAAATAGCTCACGCCGTTTTGCGTCCAGTTTCCGCCCTCTGGCCAACTTCTCAGCACATTTTTAGTCTTTGAGGACATATTTCATTTCTCTGTTTCAAATGCTCACTTGTTGAAAGCTCGCTTTTTAAATAAAACTATCATAATCTTTCTAAATGCTTATAGGTCACTTCATTTTTAGTTTAAAAACTTCTTATAAACGTACTAACTCATAAAACAACTTTACTTTTAACTTTAAAAGCTTTTTATAAACGTAATATGTCTACTGATTCGTAAAACGACTTCATTTCCAACTTAAAAGCTTCCGAAATCATGAAAATGTACATTTAGCAATCCTTCTTAAACATGTCAGAATTTCGAAAACTATTCACTTAATGGCACGTAGCACATTGAGGGAAAATGGGGGTTCACATGTATCACATTCAAGCACTTCGTAATCAATTCAGCACAATGAGCCACACATGACCTCGCAATCCATACGATTGCGGTTAATTCACAACCCAGGCTCCCTCCTCACAAGCACCGTACCACAAAAACCTCGAACCACTCATAGTTCTTCCTCAAACCATCCAACTGCCATCTCGATTTTCAATTTATTAATCATAACATATTATCATACTAATTTATGAAAAGGTAAGGTTTAGGTACTTACCTGGGCAAGCAGCACCACTCAGCGGTGCGTTACAGCAAGCATACGTACGCATACATACCATCACATCCACATATAAAACTATAGAAATTTACTTAGCAGTTCAAACATGATAAGGCTCTAAGCATTTATAATTTACTTCAGAGTTAGTAAGTCACTATGGGATAGTTAAGCATATAGATGATCGTAGATTGACTAAACATTTATATACATTAATTTTAAATACGTACGATGCACTTTGAAGTTCATACACGATCATGGAACGGCCAAACATTCATAAACGTTGGTTTTAAAGATGTACGATGCACTTCGAAGTTCATGCTCAGGCATGAATTTATTGTATATATTCGGATCAAAGCTAAACATACATACTTTACTTCGAATCAAAACTTCCAGCTTGATTTAACTAAATTGATTCAAATCGAAACTAAACATATATAACTTAGTTTGAATTAAAATCTCAGGCATACATTGACTAAATTAATTTGAATCGAAGCTAAGCATACATAATTTCATTTCGAATTAATATTTCAGGCATATTCCACGTCAATTAATTCGAATTGAAGCTAAACATATGTAAACCACATCGAATTAACATTTCAGGTATAATTTACGTCAATTGATTCGAATGGAAGCTAAACATATGTAAATCACTTCGAATTAACATTTCAAGCATAATTCATCTAAATTGATTCGAATCAAAGCTAAACATATCTAATTCAATTCGAATTGAAACCTCAGGCATAAATTAACTAATTTGATTCGAATCGAAGCTAAACATATATAATTCACCTCTTGACATTTCTAACGAATTTAGCCAACCCTGATCTGACATGTAACATCAATCTACTGAAAAATATTTTTGAAAAATAGTAATAGCTTAGGGGAGGAACACCCACCTTGATTCCACGCTAGAGACACGCAATTTAGCTTGAATTGAGGCCAAAAATCGAACACCAACAGCCAGATACTCCTCTGCTCTTCGCGCATGACTCGACCTAGCCCAAACCCAAAAACCCTAACTTGTGTTTTTTGAGAAATTTAAGCACGGTTAAGGAGGATTCAAGGTAGGAATTCAACTCAAAGGAGTAGAGAAGTTCGAAACTCACCGCGCATGCATGATTTCGACCGAGTGTTCTGCCGTCCTTGCGCCAGAATCGGCCTAGCCATGGCCAATTTTCCTTCAGCCTCAGCACAAGTTGGTCGCCAGCAGCCAGACGGGCTCAACCGCCGGCAGCCAGACGGGCTCAGCCGCCGACGGTCACGGTCGTGGTGGCGTGGGGTTGAGGGCTTCGAAACCCTAGCCTTTGGACTAAGCACTCGCTCTGACTCTCGCTCGATCCCTCTCTTCGCCATAAACTTTACTTTAAGCACTCAAACACATTTCTAGGTCTCTAAATGGCCAAACTTCTTTACTACCAGGCAGTGAAACACTTAAACAAAGGACGAGGCTAAGCACAGAAACTTTCTTTTTCATAAACATAACTTTTTGGCATTCTATTCCAACTATGCATGAAGCCTTATTCATATGATGTGCACATAAGGATATTTCTTTTCAGGATCATACTCTTCTTGGCATGTCATTCGTATGGTATGCATAAGATACACACATTTCAAGTCTCAATCAATTCTCATTCATAGGATATGCATGAAATATGCTCGTAAGACTTACTTCTCATATTCGTATCTTACTTAGCATCTCATTCATAAGCTAAACTTAGAACATGCACATGTCATACACAGGAAGCTTTCTTTCTTTTTACTGAAAACATTTCATTTAGCCTCTTGAGGCTCATAAAAACTCTTCTCTTAGCTTTTTGAGGCTCATATTCTTTTGAATAATCTCTTCCATCTTGGTCTCTTAATGACCCTTAAAAACCTTCTTTCTGAAATACTTAAAAAAGCGAAATGCCAACTACTTTTCTTACTTATTAGAAACTTACTCATAGCATATAAACATCTTATTGTACTGGCTAAGTGAGATTATAACTCACAACTTACGTTATCCCCGGGGTATACGTACTTAACTTCTGGCCAAAACGCGCCTTAGTAGAGCAACTCTAACCTCGATGCTATCCTCTGTGGGGCAACAGCTCACACCAAGATAATCATATCCTGAGTCCAGTTCCCCTCAAGGTTTTCTTACGCGTCACACATCATAACTTATCTGGGGAACAGCTCACACCAAGATAATTCATATCTTAACTCCAATTCCCCGGAACAGCTCACACCAAGATACCTCGTATCTTGAGTCCAGTTCCTGACTTGTCTTTAGGGGGAAACAGCTCATGCCAAGATAATTCATATCTTGCATCCAGTTTCCAGGAACAACTCACACCAAGATACCTCGTATCTTGAGTCCAGTTCCTAACTTACTTATCTCAGGGGGAAACAGCTCACGCCTTTTTGCATCCAGTTTTCGCACTCTGGCCAACTTCTCAGCACATTTTTAGTCTTTAAGGACATATTTCATTTCTCTGTTTCAAATGCTTACTTGTTGAAAACTCGCTTTTTAAATAAAACGACCATAATCTTTCTAAATGCTTATAGGTCACTTCGTTTTTAATTTAAAAACTTCCTATAAACTTACTATCTCGTAAAATAACTTTACTTTTAACTTGAAAAGCTTCTTATAAACGTAATACGTCTACTGATTTGTAAAAGGACTTCATTTCTAACTTAAAAGCTTTCGCAATCATGAAAACGTACATTTAGCAATCCTTCTTAAACATGTCAGAATTTCTAAAACCATTCACTTAATGGCATGTAGCACATTGAGGGAAAAATGGGGGTTCACATGTATCACATTCAAAACTTCGTAATCAATTCAGCACAATAAGCCACACAATTGCGGTTAATTCACACGATTGTAGTTAATTTACAATCCAGGCTCCCTCTTCACAAGCACCATGCCACAAGCACCTCGAACCACTCATAGTTCTTCGTCAAACCATCCAACTGCCATCTTGGTTTTCAATTTGTTAATCATAACATATTATCATACTAATTTATGAAAAGGTAAGGTTTAGGAACTTACCTGTGCAAGCAGCACCACTCGGCGGTGTGTTACAACAAGCAGACGTACGCATACATACCATCACATCCACATATAAAACTATAGAACTTCACTTAGTAGTTCAAACATGATAAGGCTCTAAGCATTTATAATTTACGTTAGAGTTAGTAAGTCATTATGGGATAGTTAAGCATATAGACGGTCATAGATTGACTAAACATTTATATACATTAATTTTAAACACGTACGATGCACTTTGAGGTTCATACACGATCATGGAAAGACCAAGCATTCATAAGCGTTGGTTTTAAAGACGTACGATGCACTTCGAAGTTCATACTTAGGCATGAATTAATTGTATATATTCGAATCAAAGCTAAGCATGCATGCTTTACTTCGAATCAAAACTTCCAGCTTGATTTAACTAAATTGACTCGAATCGAAATTAAACATATATAACTTAGTTCGAATTAAAATCTCCGGCATACATTGACTAAATTAATTTGAATCGAACCTAAGCATACATAATTTCATTTCGAATTAATATTTCAGGCATATTCGATGTCAATTAATTCGAATTGAAGCTAAACATATATAAACCACCTCGAATTAACATTTCAGGTATAATTTACGGCAATTGATTCAAATGGAAGCTAAACATATGTAAATCACTTCGAATTAACATTTGAAGCATAATTCATCTAAATTGATTAGAATCGAAGCTAAACATATCTAATTCAATTTAAATTGAAACCTCAGGCATAAATTAACTAATTTGATACGAATCGAAGCTAGACATATATAATTCACTTCTTAACATTTCTAACGAATTTAGCCAACCCTAACCTGACATGCAGCATCAATCTGCTGAAAAATATTTTTGAAAAATAGTAATAGCTTAGGAGGCGAGGAACACCCACCTCGATTCCACGTTAGACACACGCGATTTAGCTTGAATTGAGGCCAAAAATCGAACACCAATAGCCAGATACTCCTCTGCTCTTCACACGTGACACGACCTAGCCCAAACCCAAAAACCCTAACTTGTGTTTTTTGAAAAATTTAAGCACGGTTAAGGAGGATTCAAGGTGGGGATTCAACTTAAAGGAGTAGAGAAGTTCGAAACTCACCGTGCATGCATGATTTCAGCCGAGTGTTCGGTCATCCTTGCGCTAGAATCAGCCCAGCCATGGCCGATTTTCGCTCAGCCTCAGCACAAGTTGGTTGCCGGCAGCCAGGCGAGCTCAACCGCCGACGGTGACGGTCGTGGTGGCGTGGGGTTGAGGGCTTCGAAACCCTAGCCTTTGGACCGAGCACCCGCTCTGACTCTCGCTCGATCCCTCTCTCCCTCTCTTCGCCGGTCCACGGCCGTGGCTGGCTATACACCGCGGCACCGATGCCTTCGCCGGCTGGCTTCCTCTCCTTCTCCCTCCATCTCTCAGCCTCTCTCTCTCTCTCTCCCGTGTGGTGCCGAGCTGGGGCTTTGAGAGCCCCCCTGCTCGCGGTTTTCCCCCGTGCAAGAAAGGGGGTTTAGCACCTTTTTGATTTCCTTTTCCCTTTCTTTTTGATTGTTTCTTGGTCGCTTGCCCAATCAACTAAAATCGCCAGTCTAATTTCTAATCTCATGCCTCACAACCTATCTCGAATCGATAATACGACCCTTCGTCGATTATTCGATCTCAAATACGACTAGGTTCGATTCAATAAACCGCAAACTAATTCTAAGGTTGAAAACCTAATCTTTTGAGGAAACAACTAAATAAATCGAATAACGACAAAATTAAACTATCAATATAATTCAAAGGCATTAATGACATGAATTGACTTTAAAATCAATAATAGCAAAAATAAAACCCTCTTTAATAAAATTATAGCTCCCAAAAGCACATCGATAATAATATAACTCATATAGTTGCCAAAAATATGAATTTATATCGTAAAAAGGTAGTACAGTTAGCTCAATGGAAAACAAAGAAAGCAGGTCTTATAT